>JAJOZX010000304.1:510000-777500 GCA_023014485.1 Bathynomus jamesi
TCAGTGGGGAAATAGGTAGCTGGATTGAAAACTGGCTGAAGAATAGGCGGCAGAGGTTTGTAATTAAAGGGGCTAGCTCGGGTTGGGCCTCGTTCACTAGCGAGGTTCCTCAGGGTTCCGTTTTGGGGCCACTGTTTTTTCTCATTTACATAAATGATATCGACGCTGCCATCGTCAGGAGGATCGCCAAATTCGATGATGATACCAAGCTTGTGGCCAATGTTGGTTCGCCCGAAGCGATCGAGCAACTGCGTGCGGACCTACGAAGGATAGGAGAGTGGTCCGAAAAAATGGCAAATGCCGTTTAACTTGGGTAAATGCAAGGTCATGCACATTGGCTACGCCAATCCCAAGTCGGACTACTCCATGTTGGGGAGTAATATCGAGGCGACTGATTTTGAAAAGGAATTGGGTGTGCTGATTAGCAGCGACCATAAATTTCCCAAACAGTGCGTCGAGGTGGAAAAGAAAGGCCAGAAGCTGTTGTGTTATATCAGGAGGCAATTTCAATTTCGGAAGGAGATTGTGTTCTCTCTGTACAATTCACTGGTTCGGCCGCAACTGGAGCATGCTCTGCAGTTCTGGTCGCCTACCCTGAGGAAAGATATTGACAGGCTGGAGCGAGTCCATGCGAGGGTCACAAAGTTAATCCCTTCCGTAAGGCATGTGGGGTACAATCGACGCTTACACGCCCTGAACTTGTTTTCGTTGGGAACTCGGAGGTTGCGCGGTCAGCTCATCGAGGTTTTCAAGCTCTTACGCGGGTTCAACGATGTTGATTTTAGAAGCATGTTTAGTTTAAATGATAACCCAAATCGCAACAATGGTTGAAAGTTGGATTTGAAACGATATACCACTATCGTGTGTGGGAGTTACTTTACCTAGAGATCTATGACACCACTTCGACTGTCCCCTCCACCCTTTCTTTTTCCTCTGTCTTTCCTCTCACTTTTTCTTTGTTTTTCCGCTGAGATATGCCCTTTAAATAGAGGCGAATCGGTTCTTCCTGAACTAAAAAAAAAAAAAAAAAAAAAAAAAAGATCTATGACACGTGGAATAGGTTACCTTCAGAAGGTGTGAAAAGTTTTGTGGGTCAGTTCAAGAAAAGGTTAGACCGAATCTTGCACTCTATTTGAGGGTGTAGGAAATTTTCCCTGCCACCCGTTGCCATTGGTACCTCCTCTGTATGGGCCGCAAGGCCTTTTGAGTTACTTCCTTTCCTTGTAACTCCTTGTAACGCTCAGTCTGCGTTGTTGCTAGCGGCAGCCCACAGGTTCCATTCAATTCTATTTGTAACACGCGTTTATTTTCACACTCACCATTCCCCGCCTCACCATCCTTTATATTAATTAAAGTAACATATTGTATTATTTAAAAGTAACGTAAACTATTATTTAAAAGGAACGTATCATATTATTTAAAGTAATATATTGTTATTTACAATAACATATCTTAACGTATCGTGTTATTTAAAAGTAACATGTTGTATTATATCTAAAGTAACATATTGTATTATTTACAGTAACGTATCGTATAAAAAAGAGAAAATATGACAGGGCGAGATAAATTGAAAGCGGAATGCTTTAAATGTAAAGTTAATTATTGGTGCGTCGACTTCCCCGAAGGTAATATCGCCGACATCACATCCCTGAGTATATGTTTGTTTTGTAAACTTAGAGAAAACCACGAAAATGAATTTAAAGAGCTAAAGGAATTAGTAAAAAAACTTGAAGCTCGGGCTGGAGCACTGGAAATCCAACCCAGTGTACAAAATCAGACTGAAAACACAACAGCAGATAAAAAGTGTAAGGTTAAACATCTAGAACAAAGCGTGGCTCGCTTGGAAAATATGGTGAATATTCCGGAAAGTAGGACGGAGGAACGAGAATTCCAATTGGTCAAAAATAAAAGACCCTCCAAACGAAAACCAAAACATCAGGATTTGGAACCCATTACCGTAAAAAATAAGTTTCACTTACTTGCCGACGAGGAGGAGGAATCCTTTTTAATTGGGGATTCTCTGGTAAAGAATCAAGGGGACTTTTTCTGAACAAAACGCGTGACCAAAAGAAAACTCCGATGTTTTCCAGGTGCCACGAGTCAGATAATTAATAGGGAATTAGTCAAAATTAATATCAAGAGTAAAAATTGCCCCATCATTTTACATGTTGGTGGCAAGGACGTTTTTCAGCGAGGGACAGGAGGGCAGACAGAGTCCATTGTAAAAGAGTTCAAGATCCTAACCGACAAAGTTAGGGATAAGACAGATATGGGTATGGTTGTAGTGATTCTCCTTCGAATGCGTGCTAGTGACTATACTTTAAGTAAAGCCAATAGCATAAATGAAAGTGTTAAACGCATGTGTGATGAAAAAGGCCAAAAGTTTGTTGATTTTTGGCCTACATTCTACAGAAATGGGGAATACTTTTGTTGGGAAGGGATACATTTTAATCAGAAGGGGAAAAAAGAAGTTTGGTGTTTTACTGAACATTAATTTGTATAATCTTTTTAAACTAGGACCCCCAAGCCAGCAATTGATCCTGCTTCCCCAACTGTTAAACCTCCTCCCACAGCAGTTTGTCCTCCTCCCACAGCAGTTAGTCCTCCTCCGACAGCAGTTAGTCCTCCTCCAATAGCAGTTCATCCCACTCCCCCAGTAGTTGATTCAACTGCTTCGGGAAACGACTCAGGCCTCAAACTGTGCTCTTCAATGCTAGGTCAATTAGAAACAAACTAATGGAATTTATAGCGCTAGTCAAAACTGAGAACTTAGATATCATAAGAATAACGGAATCCTGGATTCATTTTGAACAAAGGGATTTTGTAGGAGAATTTGAAATGGTAGGTTACAAAATGTTTCATAAAGATAGGAACGAAAGGGAAGGCGGAAGTGTACTTTTGTATGCTCGGGACTTCCTGCACCTGGTAAACAGTAATATCATATCTACTCATGAAATGTTGGGAATTGATCTAAGCCTAAATAATAAAGTAGTGCAGCTACTTTTAGTATATAGACCACCTATATCACTATCCCGTTGATAAGGATATAAACTTGTATAACAAATTAAGCAGAATAGTGAATAATAAGATCAGTGTGATTTTTGATGATTTCAATTGTGGTAATATAAATTGGGAAAACAAAACAGCTGATGCTGAGGGCTCAAGACTGTTGGAATTTGCCGATGATAACTTATTAAGTCAATGGGTTGACGGTCCTGCAAGGGGCAATAATAAACTAGACCTCATATTCACGAACGAAGATGACCTAGTCTCTAACCTGACTATTTGTGAAAATTTGAGTAACAGCGATCATAATTTGATTAGGTTTGACCTCAGGGTTCTAGTTAATACACGCGAAAAGACTCATGAAAGACTGGATTTCTCGGGAGCAAATTTTGAATGCTTCCGAAGTAGTTTAGACACACTTGAAGTTCTAATAAGTGAGGATGTCAATGTCACCTGGAGCTCATACAGGGATCAATTTAAATATTACAGAACACTTTTATACCCACTAAAATAGTTTCCTTGTCAATAAAGTCGCCGAAATGGTTTAACAACGAAATTAGCAGTGCTATTACGGGAAGAAATAGAGCCTACAAATTATTTATGTCACATTTCAACCAGACTAATTCAGAAAACTATAAACCTACGTCGGAGGGTTAAGTCCTTAATTAGATCAGCCAAACGTGATGAAGAAGCTAGAGTTGCCTCACTCTGTAAAGTTAACCCTAAAGAATTTTTTGCCTATTTTAATAATAGAAAGCCACTTAAAAATTCTGTAGGCCCCTTAAAAGATAGAAATGGCGTACTGAAATTCGGTGATGAAGATATAGCTAATACGTTAAAAGAGTTCTTCGTTACAGTCTTCACGGAGGAAGACACAATTGAAGTGCCAAGTCCTCGCATTACATATGATGGTGACCATCCCGTTGAGACCATAAGTTTTACGAGAAATGAGTTACAGCAATTAATTGATAAGATGAATAAATACAAATCACCCGGCCACGACTTATTTCTTCCAAGAGTTTTAAAAATGTTTAGCCACAATGTTGTTGACGGCAGTAGTATGACCGCAAAAGGAGAGAGTGCAATGCAATTAGAAATGTTTATCAATGTTGCAAAGGGGGGAAGGGGAATGTTGCAAGAGGTTATGCAACTATGGGGGAGGAGTTATCCCCCAAGTTGCAATGAACTCCCAAAGCAAGCTGGGGGAGACCTCTTTGTGGGAGAAGGTGGGCCGGCGTCACCCCCCCAAAATGTGTATACCTAACCTAAGAGAGAGGAGAAGGAGAGAGAGGAAGAGAGGTGTTCACTTGACAGGAGCCAAGCGCATATTAAGATTTCATCCCAGCGCTTCCTGTCTTATAAGCCCCTAATTAGCCAGTTGGCTTAATCCCCCAGTGCCTACAGGCATTATCAGCCAGTTGGCTCAGTGTATACAACGTTTGGACAAATGCACGTACACTCCCGCCTATACGCCCATAAAATATCACACACACACACACACAACTATATGCGCGATTATATGCGCCGGGTTCGAGAGCAGGTGACGGTGCATTCTTCCACGGTTGGTAGATAAATGGGAACCCTGGTTATCCTAGTGGTTGCTGGTTAAGCTGTAGGTCTAAGGTGGAGTGTAAACCTCCTTCCACGGCTGGTAGATAAATGGGAACCAAGGGTATTCTAGTGGGGCTCCCGTTAAACTGTATTGTAGCACTCGGTCATGTTGTTTATCTGTTTCTCTGTTTCCCCTCCTCTCTGATATATATCTATATATATTTTTTTCAGAGGAATTGGCCACAGATATCTAGAGATGGGCGGAAACCGCTTCATGTTTATATTTATATATACCATTTATGCATCATTTCTGAATATTACAAGGAGCGGAATAAGACGGTTTACCGAGAATAACGGAAGCATCTTGTGAAAAACAATATTTATCATTTACTACAGAAATGACTAATTAGTACAAAAAGCGCGCACACAACAATTATATAAACAGAAACAATTCCCCCCATCGTTTAAAAGGAAGATTAGTTTACACGTCGCCTACCATCACCGGTTCTCGAACCCAGGTGGAGAGCAACTCGCTCCTCCACCAAATCATGCCTAGAGGCGGTGGCCCAATTGACCTTCATGTGAAAAGAGACACTAGCAAGTACGAATTGTTCTTTATCACGTATTTTACAATCTGCGAAACTTATTATTGTACACACACGTACGTACATCCGTCAGTCTGCTTAGAAGGCGGCCAGTTGGTATAATTAAATAATAATGTCGTTTACAACCAAAATAACTAAATAAAACAACAATACATCATTCTGTTTATTTAGACGAATTATTGGAATTAGTTTCATGAAATATACATTCGATAATATAAGAAATACAAACGAGGAATATATACATTAAAAAATAATGTGTATATATATATATATATATATATATATATATATATATATATATATAAACTAACAAATCTTTGAGAGCTCACATTCCATGCATCGAAAACAAAAAAGAAATATTGACTAGAACTCTCTCATCGTTTCAATAGAAAAAAAGAAGCGAGCTTCAAGAGTCAGACCAGAGACTAACCATTTATTGCACACGGTTTTGCCTAATTAATAAACTAAATACTTCTCGCCAGAACCATAGCTACATAAGCATCTGAACTCTGACGCATAAAATTAGTAACGTTTGTCAGTATCGGATATTAAGAGCTGGAGAGGCAAATAAAAGGTGTCGTTGTCTTTTTATCTGTTCAAGAGTTGTTAGTTTCCCCATTTACTTTTAACGTGAATGATTTTAACGAGTATATATATATATATATATATATATATATATAGATATATATAAATAACTATATTAAACAACGTCCTGAAAATTGCGGAGTTTAGTGGTGACAGTTTTGCGGAAGTGATAGACAATATCGATTTTAAAATTCCAATAAATAAACTTCTTTTCGCAGGAGTTTTATTGTTTCAGTGCATATACATCATAAAGATTGAACTCACAAGTTTATTATGCGCCCAAGCTTCACGGGCGATTGAGATTTCAGTTTAGCGTTTCTCTCAAACACACGCGAATTGTACCCGAATTCTGAATATACCTTTGATTGTCACTAAAACCCTTAATTCTCTGACAATCGAAGATATACTGGTGTGTCCTAATAACCCAGTATATAGTGCGGTAGACCGAGCCTTCACGCACAGATGATTTTTCTTTTTTCATTTAGCTGAATGTCATAAACTTTACATCTACGATCCTTTACGGATAGTTGACTTTTTAAAATTAATTTCCAGTTTCTGACGAATTATTTTTCAGTGGAAATAATAAATTTTCCGAATGTATTTTAGATGGGGCCAGCAGAAACCGATTTACAAATTTATCTTCCAACCTCGGTAAGCACCTCATATAATTGGATGTTTATTATATGTTCAAATCTACCTTCCCCACCCTTCTCAGGGGCGCCCCAGAAAGCAAAATTTATTTCTAAACAAAGCGATTCTCTCTCTCTACGAATGGGTATATCTAACACGCCCCAATTTTCAGGGGACAGCCACTCACAACCCTCTGGGCGGTGCCCCAGGACCTCTCGTTGGCAGATGGCATCACTCACACATTAACACCCGCCTAAATTTCACCGATAGCCAATAGGAAACTACTGATTCGGGAATTATCTGATGTTCACAATTACGACCCCGTCTATGAATGGGGGCAATTTCATCACAGGCTTCCAATTCAATTGTTTTTATCGAACAGTGCTTCCGAAATACCTCGTCATGAGCCAATCGTCGCAGCTCTCCCTCTCTCCGGATTTGTTTGAAGACGGGGATGCCTGAACGCTGTCTACAATTTATCTTTTCGCGGGGAGTGACCAGAATGAACTTTTTTCCACGCAGACTGTTGCAGAAATTTGTGATGACGACAAAGAATCGATCAATGAAGACGACATTAAAATGTAAGTAATTAATTTAATTTGTGATTATATACGTCGTTTCATTCAGTGTTAGCTAATTTATGAAAAGCCATAATAAATGCGTTTTGAAAAACTAGTTTGTGATTTATTCTCGAGCAATATACATTGTATCATTCAGTGCAAGTGTTATAATTTACAAAAAGCCGTAATAAAACGAAGTGAAAGGATATCTGCCCAGAGGTCGAGGCCTCTGTGTGTATTTTGGTGAAAAACAATAGGTTTTTAATTATTGCTCATTCTGTTTTCTTCGTGGTTATTTCGGCATATATATATATATATATATTATAGTATGGTTTTAATAATACATTTCTTGATAACTTAAAAATTTATAGAAAGTTCCACGGGTAGGATTTTAGAATTACTAAAACTTTTAAGAATTGCCTGCAGACCCGGGCTCGTGACCCGATACCGGCAATCGATCATAGGCCAGAAGGTCAAACTTTTCACCCACCCTAGACCTATAGTTTAACGGAGATTCCAAAATTGCTCACTCTGACGAAGGTCAAGCTTTTCATCCCACCCTAGACCTACAATTTAACAGGGATTCCAACACCCAGCGTTTTGCAATTCATCTCTTACAAAAACTTAACCTAGCGTAGCCTAACCAGGCATAATTAAACTTTAATTTAACTTAACTTTAAATGATTCAGTATGAACTAATTATGTTAATTTCTCCTTAAAGGTCCGATGCGGAACTTGATCGTCTTATAGCTACTTTTCGTTTTGATGAAAGGGGAATAAATGATTTGGAGGCTTTACCGCACAGCCAACCCAGTTACCTGAATACCGAGGTCGAGGTATTGGCTCACATCCAGTCCAACGAACGCTAGGTCATCGAGGAACTAATGTAAGTTTTTGTCTACTCCTCGCATTTTATAGTAAATATTTCATAAGCAGGTATCCTCAATTATAGCCTAGTTTGCATTAGCACTGAGCTATGATTTCTGAACACAATTCAATTTATGAAAAAAATGGACTTCATTTAAAAAGAATCAGTATGAACTAATCATGTTAATTTCTCCTTAAAGGACCGATACGGAACTCGAACATGTTATAGCAACTTTTCGTGACAGCTTTGATGAAAGAGGAATAAATGATTTGGAGGCTTTATCCCGCAGCCCGCCCATGGGCCTGAATACAGGGGTCGAGGAATTGGCTCACATCCGGTTCAACGAATGCCAGGTCATCGAGGAACTAATGTAAGATTTTTTTGTGGTTAGGAGCAAAACACTCTATTTTCAGTTAATTTATTAAATGGTAGAAAACATGTACAAAGCTGCTTACAGAACTAGTGTCCATTAAATAGGCCTTAATGGAGACACCTTACAGTTACAAATGTATATACACCTCTACACAATATACTTACAAATATATATACACCTTAACACAATATAGTTACAAATATATATACACCTTTACACAACACAACGAGTGCGAACATATGGGACCCTTTGATTATTTGTCTGCATAACGTTTCATCATTCATTTCAGTGTCGCACAAATCGAATAATTTTAAAAAAATTATAAAACCTTTCCCACGTGACATGTGCAGGAGAAATGAAAGGCAATACATGCCACAAGTATTAATAAAATATCCTTGGAGGCGGTAAGGATTCCAGACAATTTTAGGGACATGTATCTTTTGGATAAATTGTACAACCACAGGGTCACTCCAGGGTTGAGTGCCGAGTGAATCAAAACAGTACATTGTTTCCCTATTTTTAAAATAGATTGCAAATCAATGAACCCCCTCACTCCCCACAATGTCGGTGTTCACGATAATCCCATACCAATCTCTCGTAGTTGGCAATTTCAATATTTCATTCTTCGCAAACACGCCGATAAATTTGGAGCGTGTGATTCGGTCACTTTTCATTACTCTCTGGAGTGTATTCGCGTACATTTTAAAAGTCTGTGACCACGTTCCTGAAACGGTCAACTTCTAATAGAGCCTGTGATTCGAGGTACACGAGTACGCTAATAGGCGCGTCTATAGGGTTGGCAAATTCCAACCTGACTGAGATGTTCCCACATTGTTGTGGACTAAAGTGCGTATTTATATTAGCAGACAAGTCAGGGGTAATATCATATTATTAAAGGTTAAATTCTTCGAAAAATTCTTTCTGCGTTACGCCAAACCCAAGCTCGGCCCAGGCACCGGCATTATGAGCCAGACTACTATCACAGCCTCTGATGAGTAGTCCGTAACCAGAGGCCCCCCAATGCGACGCCATTTACGTATAGAGTTGTATTTTTAAGGTCGAAATTCTCGAATTTAAGGGCGCTTTTTTATATTTTCCGTTTGTCAAAGCATGATCAATGCATGATCCTGCTTTCCAATTAACGTGATCCTGCATTCCAATTAATATCCTTTTAGGTAGAACTCCCAGGGCCACGTTTTCTAGCTGCTTCGAGACCAACCCGGTGGGCACCGTGTATAGTTTGATATGTACTCTGTTAACCCTTTAAGGACGAACCCGCAGCATGTGCGGTCACTCTTGTTACCAGAACATATAGGTTTTGTTGTTATTTAAAACTAAATATTTTAGTAACTAGTCACTGAAATGATACACATTTTGGATTCCTTTCCCGACAACTAAATGACATCTATATATAAACATGTAGAAACATTTATAGAAACGAGGCATTTTAGAACAATTTATATTATTATTTCTGGTGGACCTTAAGGTCCATCCGTCGTTAAAGGGTTAATTGGGTATTTTACTGTTGTGTGTATTAAATTTTTTTCAATTTCTACATATTCCGGGGAACTTAATTTCACTCGCCTACCCGCAAATATATCTCCATGATGTGAATCACAACGGGTTTTGCGCCCTCTTCTTGAACAGGTCCCAGATTTATGCAAATCTCAAGACTCATGCGGTTCAAGTCGACGCCATTCATAAGCAGTTTCTCCTGGAACGTGAAGTCTGTATGAAGACGACCAAAACACTCGTATATCTTTTATTTAGAATTTTAAAATTTATCCTTTATACTACTCGGCGGTTAAAAAGGTGTCCTTCGCTTCTTTTGTAAAGTTGAGGACATTTTCCAGATAGGCTCGTAGGTGATAATAACCCGTTCCTGCTGAGATGTTAACCTGATTTAAATAAACCTCACACTGGCTCAATATGGAGTGTAGAAAGTTGGTTTCAGGGTATGCAGAGTAAATATCATTGCAGTCCGTTCCATCTGAATGGGCTATACGCAGCTTAGCGTACATGTACATGTAGCTCGGGTAAAAAAAGTATGGGCCTGAGCTGGGTATCACGAATTCTATAGGGGCACTCGGCGAACTAATTGTGTTTCATGGGTTAATAATACCTGTGTAGGTGGCATATCAAAGAGGGACAGTTCCGATTTACAACACTGTGAACTACACGGATGGATGAAAAGTGCCATGACAAGTCAGAAATAGTACCACCTCTCTGGACAAGAAGTAATCAGCCTATGATTCGTGAGAGTAGTGTCCTCAGCTTATATCAGTTAAAAAAATGATCAGCCATAGGCTTCATACGCTTAGAACACTTGTTTTTTATGTCCTTTTACGTTTAGCGCCACTTGTTGGTAACCCCTTCTTCCTGACAACTCTCTTCTTTCCGCCACCACGCATTTTTATCTTTGCATCTTTAATGATTTTATCCCGTGTACATTTTAAATGTTTTTCAGAGTTTCTTTAAGTTTAGTTCCATCCATTATGGATTCTACCACGTTAAAACCTGATTGTAACGCCTTCCTCCGGAGGGATCTAGCCCCCTCTTCAGAAGTGGGACAGCGGTGCGTAGTATGGTTGAAAAAATGGATCCAAGCCCACTCCCACGCTGATATATCACCGCTCGATAGACTGTGAAAGGCCTTCGGATCATTATAACTGAAAGCGACGGAAGTGTAGCTTCACTGTTAAGCTCCCATCACCGAATGGGAATTTTTTTACCTCAATCGTTCGTATATATATGTCGAGATGTTGGTTAATAGATTAGTCGCAAAATTGACATAATGGGGCTTGTCAGATGTAATGATCAAACTTTTCTCTCTCTGGTTGAAGATGTGTGCAATGCGCAGCAGGCGCGCCTGGGTGTCCCCAACAAATTGATTCTCTACGATATTGCATCGTAGTCTTGCTTTAATATGCTTCCATCCTGTTGGTGAGGGCCTGTCCCACTTTCTCACCAGATCTTGGACAATGTCAACGATATTCGATCCCTGTACCTTTGTTCCTTCAACAATAACCTCGCCTGTATCGGCCCACTATATGATAGGGTCCTCATTCAATGGATTATAAAGACTTAAGCCTTTATTCCTCAATGTATGTGGGAGACTACTTTTTAATACATGTTCGATGTGTTGTGTTCCGTTATTCTTTGGTTGGTCATCTCTAACATCGCGTCAGGGTCCTTTGTCGCCATGTTCATCGTTGCTCGCGCTGTGCCTAATAACCACGGAGACATTTGTCGGATTCTTATAAACTTCGTACTCATGAAGAAATTTCTGCAAAGCCTCATGGTACAAGATCCTTTTCTCATGAGGTTACTTTTCACTGTTGAATAGGGCTAGCAACTCGCTTTCCATTCTTTTAAGCCTGCTTTTACGGGCTTCTAGACCCGTGTCTGGAATCTTTGAACTTTGCAATGAAGCATACACCTCGTGCGGAATCACTACCACTTTCTTCATTATATTAATCTAGTCAGTAAGGGTCCCAAAACTGAAAATAAGATCGGGAGGAATGATCCCACTCTTTGTACAATAATTCGCCTTTTCTTCCCAACAGTTTGAGTTTTACGAGCAATCGCACGTGTTATGTTCTTGTAATGACGTAAGCGAACCTTCTGAGGGTGGTTTCATTGGCACATTACATTTTATAACATTAAGACAGATTTCACAGATGCATTTTAAAAAGTCGGAGTCGATATTTTTAACAAACATCTGTTGCAGTGCCCAGGGCAATCGTTGATCGATTTTTATTAATTCACGATATTTCTTCAGCCTATTTGTCATTCTGGAATATACACAGTTTCAGGATCGTTTGGGAATATATTCGTTCTTAGAAGCACCCTAAACGTGTTTCGTGAGTGAAGGTCACAAAGCAAATATCCGTAACGCTGACTTGTGGCTTCTTTATAAACCTCCAAAAACTCCTTACGCTGATTCGGGAACATTTGATTGGCTAATACACCAATTTGTGACACATCTCTACGTTGTGCGAATAAGACTAGATATTTGTATTTAACGACACATCGCGTATGTATCTATTTTTGAAAAATAGATTCTGATTGATGAAGAATACGCTTATGTTAAGATGGTGGGAGAACACTGCAAATGTCTCGGCAAACGTTTTATCTTTTTCCAACATGAGATCGTCAATTACAATGACTATGCTCATTATCCTTTAACGAATTAACGTCATATACACCTTTGTGGAAAAAAATTTCATCTTGGTACTCGTTGAACACTGACTGATACGTCGAATAGCACCATATTACTTTATGCACAAATTTTGAGAACATCTCCCCCTTATCTTTAATGATTTTAAGCATAAACACAGTTTTACCACATCCTGTAGGGCCAGATATAATGCATGTGGAGGGGCTTGTGAACCTGAATTTTTCTACAGATTCTATCTCGAACACGTCACACCCCTAAATGGTTCATTTACAAAATACAGGGTGTACATAAAGTCAGGATCTATTTTTGTGAAGCACTTGGAAATTATATGGAATTCAATCATAAAATGATAAAGTGGTAACATTTATTAAATAATTAAGACTAGGATTCGACGTGACGCCCATCAGTATCCCTGCACAGCTCAAATCGTTCCGCAGCATTTCTAAACACATTCTGGAGCATTTGCGGGGTTATGTTAGCTGCAGCAGTTCGTATTCGTGTACGTAAGTTTTCAAGACTCGTAATCTTCGTCTGATATACGTGCGATTTGATAAAGCCCCATGCAAAGAAATCTAAAGGGGTTAAATCTGGTCATCTCGCGACACAAGGTCTGTTGCTTCCGCGTCCGATCCAGCGATTTGGAAAACGTCCATTCAGATAATCCTGAACAATTTTGGCATAGTGACAAGGAGCACCATCATGTTGATAGACGACGGGGATAGGATTGTTAGTACCGTCGTCTATCAACATGATGGTGCTCCTTGTCACTATGCCAAAATTGTTCAGGATTATCTAAATGGACGTTTTCCAAATCGCTGGATCGGACGCGGAAGCAACAGACCTTGGCCAGCGAGATCACCAGATTTAACCCCTTTAGATTTCTTTGCATGGGGCTTTATCAAATCGCACGTCTATCAGACGAAGATTACGAGTCTTGAAAACTTACGTACACGTATACGAACTGCTGCAGATAACATAACCCCGCAAATGCTCCAGAATGTGTTTAGAAATGCTGCGGAACGATTTGAGCTGTGCAGGGATACTGATGGGCGTCACGTCGAATCCTACTCTTAATTATTTACTAAATGTTACCACTTTATCATTTTATGATTGAATTCCATATAATTTCCAAGTGCTTCACAAAAATAGATCCTGACTTTATGTACACCCTGTATAACAAAATTTAAGTGCTGCTCCTTATATTCTTGTTTTTCGTCTTCCGCAGAACCGTGAATAAAGATGATGTACAGCCCCCATCATCGAGATCACAGATGACCCCGATGGCCGTGTAACTACAGAATCCTTCCCCACTGACGAACCCTCAACAACGATACCTGTAGCATGCGACAATTCAAAGCGGAAGCATGATCATGATGAAGAACCCTCCACGTCAGGTATAAAGCGTACCAGGATTGCGCCGGTTGTTAGACCCCCAGTAATAGAGCCCCAACCCTCTACGTCTTACGACACAATCTCCACAATAGTACCTCCCTCAACTATGCCCCATTATTCCTGTTCAGTTCCGGGTACTTCCTCCACAGCAGCAGCAGCAGCTTCTCGTTCTGTGGAGGAAGGTAAAACCTTCGAGTTGGTGCGCACCGCTACCCACACCCCTGCCCTGACTAGAAGTCGGTACGTGGTCTGGGTTGATCCTGCATCCCTGTATATCAACAGTGTTGGATTGCCACGCGTAGTTGAGCGCAGTTTGGAGTTTGCACTTCAGAACCGCGATGAACGTGAAGTCCGAACAAGGATGTCCTTCAGGTTCGGTCAGATGACAGGGACGTAGATGATTTTTGGGTAGTAATACCGTTCAGACGCTTGGCAGCTGTAGACATAGAATATATCTTGGGCCGTATAATGCAGGCCTCTCAAAGTAGTGCAGCCTTCAATATGGACAACTTCATGGTAAATATTGCTAGAGTATTTCGGGTTGTTGATCATATTGCTGCACCTTATACTCTTAATTTCAATTCTCAGGCTAGTTACAGAAAGCATTTAAACGTCGATCGTGGTTGCGGCTTTATACCAAAAGTTTTAGCTCATTTGTTCACTGTGCTAAATACAATTTAGGGCGGGTCATACTATACATTTTTTTTAAATCAATGGAGAGGGGTGTTCAAATGACATATTTTGGTGTATAGAACACAATTCTGAAGAAAATATTTAATTCTGATAACCCTAACCTACATCATTTTGCAGTTGATTATTATTAAATTGTTGATTATTTTACTATTGTAGTTACCCCCAGAATATGTCTTCTCACGTTTTCTATCATGGCTGCTCACGTTATCTCTCATAGAGCATTGTTCTAACTAATTCATATAAACACATATAATGTAATTCATATAATAATAATAATATTTAAATACTCAAATAAAAAGGTGTGCCATTCCACTTAATTGTAATTATCATACAGTTTGGTATATGAAATATTTTGACGGTTTTCTGGCGTGCATAAGACCATTTCCTGAGCCACCTTTCTCAGAGGCTAGAATGTAACGTTTCAGAACATTCTAAAACGTTTTGTGAAATATTTGAAGTGACTCATGATTTATGAAGCTATTTTACCACCTCGGCTTGCAGTGAGGGGATAGATTTAGTGATTATCTACTGATATTTTTTTTGTTACTGTTCACATGTGAGTATTATTCTGTTATATTTTAGAAAAAGCTATTTCTACGCATATTATAGTGATACATTGAGCAAAATTTAATTAACAACTTTGATTTGAGCTAAAATTAGGTGGTTCATTTTTAGTACAACTGAGCAGTATGAGGCCTATTTCAATGTTCTAAAGAATATTTTTAGGATGTGTTTCTTTAGTTTTTTTAGAGTACATGAACAAATTATTTGCATTACAGACAACAGATAAATTAGCATTTTATAACATTTTGAAACCAAAAAAGCATAATGTGTTTAGCATTTGCAGATAAATTTGTTCTTGCCCATTTCAGCTCTTTTTTTAACCAAGAATTTTCCGCTGAAAAGAGTTAATACCTGTCTGTAGTGGATACTTAACTGTTGTATTATTGTTTTTATTTCAGTGTGAACTCATTAAGAAAATGGCTCAAGTCAGAACAAGGACGAAATCAAGTTCTCATCTGAGTAATCTTGTTGGCACTGGCCGGGAGCTGTTGGTGTCTGAACTGCCAACTGTGAGGGATATCCTGAGGTATGGCATCTACTTGAGGAAGCAAAGTGAAGATGACGGG
Organism: Bathynomus jamesi; assembly: GCA_023014485.1. Taxonomy (NCBI): domain Eukaryota; kingdom Metazoa; phylum Arthropoda; class Malacostraca; order Isopoda; family Cirolanidae; genus Bathynomus; species Bathynomus jamesi. The sequence continues at coordinate 525,574 of JAJOZX010000304.1, forward strand.
AGGAACTACCCAGTGGACAAGCTGGTGAGTGACATCTACCCTGGTCTGATTTGTCAGTGGAGCAAAGCTAATGCTCTTTTCAAGCCACCTGTTATCAATGAAAAAGTGACCATCATGTCCAAGCTCAAGGAGGTCTGGAATCAGGCAGTGAAGTTTTCTCTTGGGAAGGGCAAACTTGATGCCAAAGAGAGGTTCATTGTCAAGTTAGACAAGTACTTTGATATTTTGACTTGCAAGTGTCAGATTACCAGTTGTGAGGGGGGGCTGTGAGGGCTGTGTTATCCAAGCCCACATTAACTGTTCCTGCAGCAGAGAGAAAAAAATTCCTGTGAAAGATCTTGCCTACATCAATGGACAGAAAGAGAAGGTTGGAAGTAAGGGACCCCACCAAATAGGGGGTCCTGATCTACCAGAGCACAAGAGATAGGTGAGGACATTGAAAAGGCAGTGGATGGAAAGGAAGGCAGAGAAAACGAGAAGGAGCAAGGAGGAAAGTGCTGCAGTAGCAGAGAAGGCAGCCAGGAAGGATGTTAAGAGATTTTTGGCAGATGGTGATGAGGATCTGGAATTGGAGAGAAGTGGTGATGAAGATGAGTTTGTTCCTGAAGTTGAGCTCTTCCCTCAAACTGACCCTGAGCCAGCAGCTTCGGCAAAGGTACAGAAAAACTATGATGAGATTCAAATCATTGCCCTTGCTAGTGTAAGGTATGGCATAGGGCTGAGGCCAACTGCAGCGATAGCAACAGCAGCTCTGATTGACGCAGGAATCATCACAGAAGACAATACAAGTAAAGTGATTGATAAGAGCAAGGTCAAGAGAGCACAGGAGAAGTTGATGAGAGAGCTGGGGGAACAGTTCGAGAAGAAGTGCAGGGAGGAGGGGGGGATCTCTTGCATCCTCTTTGATGGGCGGATTGACCTGACCAATGTGATGATGGAAGCTGAGGGCAGTGACCAATCTTTTCCCGCAAAGATCAAGGAAGAACACTAAGTGTTGTTAGTGAGCCTGGCAGCTACTATCTGTTCCACTTTACCCCAGATAAAGCAACTAAAGAGGAGTCACATGCGGAGAAGATTGCTAAGGTCCTGTTTGCCTGGCTGAAAGAGAGGGGTTATGATAAGACCTTGTTGGCCATTGGAGGAGACTCAACAAATGTCAACACTGGTGTGAAAGCTGGAGTAATGCGGAAGCTGGAGCTGCACCTGGAGAGAAAGCTGGTTTGGTTGGTGTGCAACCTGCACACTGTTGAACTTCCCCTGCGCCATCTCATTGTTGACCTTGATGGCCCTACTCTGTCCGACAAAAAATTATCCGAGCGAATAGGAAAGCTCCTTGATTCTGCTACAGACTTTGATATCAATCCAAACTTCACCAGAATCTCTGTTGGCCCTCCACTGATCAAGCTTCCTGACAAGGTCATTCAAGATCTCTCAACTGATCAATACTATGGCTATAAAATTCTCTGTGCAGTCAGGGATGGAGTACTTCCTGCAGGGCTGGCTCTGTTAGAGATAGGACCAGTAAACCACAGCCGCTGGCTCACCACAGCGAACAGACTTCTCAGGCTCTGGGTGTCAAAGCACGGACTTAAAGGAAAGAACCTGAAGATTCTGCAATTCATTGTGGAATTCATCATTGGAGTGTATTACCCATGTTGGTTCAACGTGAAGGTCAAGCACTCCTGGATCGAAGGGCCTAGGCACATCCTCTTTCAGCTGGACTGCCTCAAGTCCCAGAGAAAGGAGGTGCTGGATATTGTGATGCCAACTGCGAGAAGATCTGCTTGGTATGCCCACAGTGAAGTCATCCTCCAAACACTACTCTGCTCTGAAGATCAGAAGGAGAGGATTGAAGGGGTGGAGAGAATCCTGGCCATCAGGGGAGAGGGGGATCCGGACACTAAGCTGGGGGACTCCTCTGTTAGCAGCAGAAGGACACCTGACATCAATTGTGATGCTTCCAGCATCGGTGACTTGATCAGCTGGTCAGAAGGTGTGTCAGAGCCACCTCTCACCTGCTCTCTAAGCACCTCAGAGGTGAAAAACTTCATCAACACCCCCATGGAGGTGCGCAACTGGCCTTGCCACACACAAACCATTGAGAGGGTTGTTAAAATGGTGACTGAGGCTTCTGCTAAGTACTTCTCACAGGAAAAGAGGGATGGAGGGATCAGGGCTCAGGAGACCAGCAGGAAGCTGATGTCCAAGTCTGAGTCAAAGCAGGATTTGTGCAACCTGGCAAAGTTCAAGATGTCAGGAGAATGATCTTTGTAATTATATCCAGTGATATACATGCAGTTCACCTATTAATAAATATATGTAAAGTTGATTTGGCCTTGTCAATATAAATGATTTACCTTATATCTTTTAATATATTATAAAGGGGTTCAAAAGGGTAAAATTGGCAATTTAGAAATACAAAATGATGTAGGTTAGAGTTATCCTATCCAAATAAGAAGCTCATATTTGAATTCCCCATGTAAAAACACACAATTTAGACACCCCTGATGGTAGGATTTTCTTCAGATTCATGTTGTCACCTGAGTACGACCCACCCTATAAATACATTGTCGCAAAAAATTTGGTTGCCTACGGTTGTGCAGCGTGCCCGTAAACTGGCTTCAGATTCAAAGCTTGAGTTTGGGTGTAATATGGGCCCTGAAGAGCTGAGAAGGGTCGAGCAGGAAACGAAAGTTCGTGTAGTTGTATTTGCAATGGATGTTCGTCGGAGGACTGTGTATGTTTTTAAAAGCTGTGTGAGAGATCGTACAAGACCTCTACTTATTTTAGAATTGTCAGGAACATCGTATCTCCCCATCTGTAAAATAAGGACTCTCTACGCTAGTTATGATAAAAATCGAAAATATGGAAGGCATCATGATTTGTGTAAGGGGCAGTGTAAAAGCCCCAAATGTGAAAGTCGTGTAGTTGAAACCGAGAAGAGGGAATGTAATGTGTGTAGACGTACATTTTTCAATAATAAATGCTTTGAGCTTCATAAATCAATTGGCACTTGCAGGAAAATGAGAATCTGTGAATGTGGCATGTTTCATATGATGGATAATTGAGGTACGTTTGTGCATAAATGCGATGAAATTCACTGTTCTACATGTCATGAAAAATATAAGGCGGATGGAGTGAAGCATGTATGTTATATGAAAGATGCTAAGCCTAAAAATAACCCTTGTATAACCGTGTACTACGATTTTGAAACTTACACGAACGCTGAAACCAAAGAGGTCATTCCACATTTACTCGTAAGCCAGACTATCTGTGATGAGTGCATGGAGGTCGAGTGTGATGAGTGTCACAAATGTGGTAAATGGACAAACGTTTTTAAAACGATTGCACAGGACAGCCCTGTGAAACTTTGTATCCTATATTGTCAAGTTAGCGGACAAGTTAAAAATAATGACTTTGTGTATTCTTGCCCATAACGGGGCAAAATTTGACACAGTTCCTTTATAAGGAGTTGCTTGAACACGAGTCGTCTGCGATATTTACAGGTGATCCCTTGAAAAGAGGCAACAAACTAATACAGATGCAGATAAGAGGTAATGTACAGTTTAAAGACACCCTGCTGTTCACACCTTGTAAATTAGTAAAGCTACCCAAGGTCATGGGCGTAGCCGCTGAAGTTTCAAAAGGGTATTTCCCTTACACATTCCTCACTAACGAAACTTTAAATTACGTAGGACTACCTCCACCCAAACATTACTTTAACTACACCAACATGAGTGATATTGAGCGTGAAGATATTGACCGCTACTACAACAGTTATAATGAAGCTAGTCCATAAAATATAGCTGACGAATGTGAACGTTATTGCGTGAATGATGTGCGCATGCTTAGAGTATGTTTCCACGCCATTAGAAGGATCTACATAACCCGTTTCTAATACGATCCATTGCAAGTCGCAACCACGATCGCCTCATTATATTTTACGGTGTTCAAGAATAATTTCAAGCCTAAAGACACCTTAGTTGTCTTTCACAGAAACAATCCCCGCAGTTATGGACACAAGGCTATTTACTGTCTCATACACCTACAGCAACAGACAGGGGTATATATAAAGCACGCCCGCAACACGGGGGAAGTACCCATTAATGTCAATGGTCGTGTTTTTTGGGTTGATGGTCTAAGTGAGGATCCGATCACTGGTAAGAAGACTGTGTATCCCTTTAACGGCTGCTGGTGGCATGGATGCCCACTAGGGCTTTTCTGAGTCCGAATTTCACTCTAGCTAATATGTATTTTTATGTAGAATTTAATTCTAAGAGGGGTTTCTTTTTTGCAACTTTTCCCAAAAATCGCGTTATCATGTTCAAAATTGTGGTTTTCTGTTCTATGTTGAAATACCGAATATACAATTGAACACAACCTCATATTTTTAACCCTTTGTCGTAATTTGTTGCCATTTAGACACATTAACTCTGCTCAACTCTTACATAGGTTTAATACATAAATACATAAGAAAAAAAGCTACTCCATTTGAATCTTTGTAATCATTTGGACGCAGAAGGCGAAGTTCAACAACCCAGGAGAAGAGGATGGCTGATCTGGATAAACTCTGTGAAGTCTGCGTTTGCAAGCATCAGATCTTCTTGTGCGGCTCGGGGGGCAGTGGATGCTCAGGATGCTCCCTCAAGGCCCATGTGAACTGTAACTGTCCTTTGGAGGTGAAGATTCCTAAACTGGACCTTCAGTGACTGTACTACCAGAGAGTGAAGACTTCTGAAGCTTCAGGAATCCAGATGTCTTCTGTAGACTTCGAAGACAGCAGGAGACAGATCAAAGCAGCGAAGAGGAAGGAGGCTGAAGAAGCTTCTGCTGTGAAGAGGAAGAAGAAAGAGGAGGCTACTAATGAGGAGCTTCTCATGAAAGACTTTGAGGAGGACGAAGAGCCAAACTTGGAAGAAGCTGTAAAAGAAGCCTCTGGCAATGCTGAGGCTACTGAAGCTCCTATGGACGTTCCCGCTGAAGTACCTGCCGAAACTCCAACTTCTGCTACACGAAACTACATGAAGATCCAAGGGACAGCTTCAGCAGCTTTGAGGTACAGGGTGGCAAGTGTTCCGCAGCTACAGTTGCCACTGGCTTCCTGAACGACCTCATCAAGGCCGGTCATCTTTCCAAAGACAAGGCTTACATGGCCATAGATGGCATGAAAGTCTGGAGGGCCAAGGAGGAAGTAATGGCCTCATCAGTTGAAGCTCTGACGCAGACGTCAGAGGAGGAGAAGATCTCTGGGATATTCTTTGATGGCAAGCAGGATAGGAACACAAAGGTGTTGAAATATGACGAAGTGACAGGGAGATTTCATCCTGGCAAAGTGTTCGAGGAGCATTACACTATCACGTGGGAACCTCAAGGAAAGTACCTCTTCCATTTCACTCCAGAGGAACCTGAGGAAGGAGAAAAGCCTGCTCATAAGATCGCTCAGGGCCTGTATGAGTGGCTTCAGATCACGGAGCTGACGAGAGCCTTGTAATGATTGGAGGAGACTCTACCAACACCAACACGGGGTGGTCTGGAGGCGCCATAGCCCTATTGGAGAAGATGCCGGGTCGCAAGTGCCACGGGATGATCTGTGAGCTCCATGTGAACGAGCTCCCCCTGAGGCACTTAATCATCAACTGGACGGCCCTGTAACTCCCCGGTCAGGCTTCAGTGGGCCTATTGGAAAACTTCTTGAGAAAGTGAATGAACTTGAGGTCAACTTCAACTTCAAACCAGTGGAAGGAACTGAAGATATCATAGAACTGCCAGTAGAGATAGTCAAATCTCTCTCCACAGACCAGCACAACTCCTATCTTCTGGTCAAAGCCATCAAGTCTGGAAGTCTCAGTCCACAGTTGGCTGGTCTCAATTGCGGACCTCTGAACCAATCCAAGTGGCTCACTACTGCACAGGCCATCTTGCTGTTGTGGATGAGGGAGCACGGACTGAAGGGGGAGGTGTTGAGGAGGCTCGAGGTCCTCGTGAAGTTTTGCCTTAACTTCTACTTCAAAATGTAGTGTACTACGACATCAAAGTGAAGCACCACCTCAAATTTGGTCCTGCACACGTTTTTTCAAGCCTGAGGCTGCTGAAGAACCAGACTACCGAGGTCAGGAACATCATCTCTGCTGCAGTGATAAGAGGAGCTTACCACGCATATCCTGAGAACATCCTGGCTTCATTCCTGTGCAGTGAGGATGAGCATCAGAGAGCTTTTGCTGTGAGCCAGATAGAGAAGATCAGAAAAGGAAGAGACTTTGGTGATACGACAGTGAGGTCCCATAAAAATCCCAAAGTCAATCTGCAAGACACTTCACCTGAGGATCTCATCAACTGGGAATCAGAGTATACTTACGAGCCTATTTTCACCTGCAAGATGACCTTTACTGAGCTTGAGGATCTCAGGAAAACTCCACTCAAAGTGGACGCTTTCTCTGTTCATACTCAGTCCTGTGAGAGAGCTGTAGAGGAAGTCTCAACTGCTTCCCAAGCTGTGTACAGTCACGAGAGGAGAGATGGGTGGGTGAGAGCCAGGATAGACCATCGAGAAATGCTCCCAGTGTTCAGATCGAAGCAGGACATACTTAAGAGCTTTTCAGGTTCGAGTGGCTGATGAAGAGGCTGAAGCCATCGTTAATGCTCATAAGAGCTGAAAGTCCTCATAAGATCATAATATAAGATCTTATGAGGCCACGCTTTTCAGGGATCCAGGAATAACAGGCGTGTAAACCTACACGTGGCGGTGGCAAGTCTCCCGCTACTCGATCAGAGTAGAGCTGGTGAGCCGCGCCTATTCTTTGAAGAAAAACTTAAAATTCTTAAGCTTTACGTGAAATCTAAACATTTTTTCAGCACCCCAGAGGTGTTGAAACACGCAAGAAAGCAAGAATGAGGTCAGAAAAGCAGCTTTTAGACTAAATCATATGCAGAACAGCTGCGCGCTTTGGTTTGGGAGCCCTGAGGCTGCGTTAGACAGCCTTCAAATCAGAGAATCGCGATTTTGACCATGAAAATTAGATTTTTCGGAAAAGTTGCAAATAATAAACCCATCTTAGAATTAATTTTTACGTATGAATACATATTAGCCACTTTGTTTTTCCAAAATTTCAACCCTGAAACCAGAGTATGATATGCCCTAATTCCCACGCCCTGAGGGTGGTGCCGTCACATGGAATCTCCATGGAAGATCCACCGCTGACAGCCTCGCATGGACCCGTAACCGCGATCAACTTATAGGCTCCCAGTTCACTCAAGATTGTTTGGGAGCATGAGTATGATGCACGGATGGAAACACATGGCCAGTACCGTGAAGAAATAAGGGCCATCAAACGTTCAATGGTGTTGAACCCCGTCAAATGCGGTGACAGCTTGTTTGGAGGGCGTACAAACCCATTCAAGCTATACTTTTCGCCTACGGAGGGCGTGAAACTCCATTACTACGGCTTCTGTTCTTTATACCCCTACGTGATGAAGAACAATCCGTACCACGTAGGTGCGGCTGAAAAACTGGTGGGTCCCACCATGCCAACCATGGAGGAGTTCTCAGCTAACTTGAGTGAGCGCTACTTTGGACTCTCTTTCGTAGACGTGCTCCCCCCTTACCCGTCGTTTTAGATCACAAGCTCATGTTTCCCCTGTGCGTGAAGTGCGCAGAGGAGAACAACGGTGATTGTAACCATACAACCAACCAGCGTAAGATCAGAGGTGTATATACAAGCCCTGAGCTGGACCTAGCCGTTCGCCATGGGTACAGAATATTGAAGATACATGTGGTGTGGAGCTTTCAGAAGCCACCCAACCTTTCCACGCCATATATAAACGTTTTTTTTGAAGGATAAGGTAGAAGCATCGGGATATCCGCGAGGAGTTGATACCGAAGATGAAAAAACGGCTTATATTCAGCGTTACCGTTCCTATGAAGGTATACAGCTTGACAATTCCCAAATTGTTAAGAATCCTGGCAAGCGCTTTAGTGCAAAGTTGTGTCTAAAAAGTCTTTGGGCGAAATTTGCTCAGAATACTGGCAAAGGGAACGTTCATTTGGCACAAAGTTACAGTGAAGTCTGGGACTATGCCAACGCTCCCGATAAAGAGGTCATGGAGATTATGAATGTAGGTAATACTTACATAATAAAGTACAACAATACCGAATTGGCCACAGATACCTCACGGGTTACAAACATACCTGTAGCCAGCTTCACAACGACCTACGCCCGCATCAAACTTTGGGAACTACTGCACTCTCTTGGGCGGAGAGTGAATACATGCCTGCTATTTGGGAATTCCTCGGAGAGTTAACTGACGAGATCAAGGATGAGTATGGTGATGGTACATACGCAGACTCATTTGTATCAACAGGACCAAAAACCTTTGGGGTACGGGTGAGGGTGGGGATGATATGAAATATATCGTGAAGGCTAAGGGTATGACGCTTAAACATGCGAACTGATGAGTCGTTAACTTTCACTCGTTGAAGGACCTTGTGTGCTTGGAAGATGAGGGCGACCAGCCACCCCAACTGACTGTGGGGACCCACAACTTTCGGTCGCAGAAACTGTGGCGTGTGAAGGAACTTAGGGGCACGAAAGTATGCCGTAACACCTATAGGAAACGTTAGCAGGTTCCTGGAACCTATGATACCGTACCCTTTGGATACCTTAATCCTTGATTGTATTTATATACGTGTATTGTTAACGATATGTTTATTTATTACGTATGTTTCCTTCAATTAAGGTTTCATTTTCTCCTTTGCGTGCGTGCGTGTGTACATTCCTAAGATCCGCCCACTGTAAACTCGGTCACGTGACTCCTGCCACTACCTGAGCATATCTCTACTCAGGCGTGCTCAGTTGACCTTGCAAACCCTTGGGCTCAGACGTGTATTTTCTCGCGTAGACGAAAAATAGTAATGGCTACCTTTCATATTGCGTGTTCAACATTTATGAAGTGGTATTCGGCAAAGTGTGAGATGTGGTGGATACTGAAAGACTCCCTATTCCACCCTCCTTTGATAATTTTATGGTTACATTAAACCGTGTGAAAGAACAAGATGTTCAATTACTCTATGGATATTCTGGTGAGGGCATTGTAGGATTTCGTGGTACAAGCGATGTATTGAAATATGTTGTAGACCTAGCCTTTAAAAAACTCACATATACCATGAAGTAGAAGAAACAACACGTGCAGAAGATAAGCATCGGTTATGGATAATGAGTCTTGTTGACGAGTGGTATGACAAGAGATATGTCATGTTACATCATACCGAGTACTCGTACCCTACGGTTGAGAATGTAAATCTTGTCATCATGGAGAATCTTAAGTATTTTTACCACTATATTAATATATATCATGACGAGGTTTGTAGTGAGGTTGTGGCTAAAGGCCTGTGCGAGTTTTTAACAGACTTTAGAGACGAGTATCGATTGTTAAACAAAAAGGAAAAATATGGGCAGATGTTTCTCTCAATGTGAATAAGATTTGTTTAGTTCGTGAAAATGAACGCAAATGTCTGGTGCGCCTTCTGGGTAGGCTGACCATACGTACCGTTTTGAACGGGACAGTACTACGTCTACCTAAATTTTTGTATGGGTTCTGTCACTGAAGAATAATTGTAAGCTCAATATGTTTATGTACTTACTTTTTCATGAATACAGAATATTACATAACCCCGTCCCTTTTTTGCCATCCCAATGTCCCGTTTTTGTTTCAAGGAAATATGGTCAGCCTACTTCTGGGGAGTGATAAATCATTAAAACCGATATTGCTTCATGTATCGGAAAAATTCTGATTGCCCTGTATAATAGGCACAAGTATTCACATGACTCGTGTTGGAACAAACCCGTACACGATTCAACGGTTTATGGTGTGGCTCGCTCCCCCCGTCGAGCCGAACCGCCTACTCGTGTACCTCACCCCCCCGAAACACACGAGTTTGATCAAACCCGTACACGTTTCACCCGTGTGACTCACTCCTCCACATCTGTTCCCCGAGCTAAACAGCGCACCGGTAGCTCATAGCCATCTCAGAGCTTGAACCGACTGGATGTGCACTCCTCGAATACGATGGAACTTCCTTTGAGTAGCCTTCTAAATGCCGCGTACGATGTGTCCGTGACAAAGTCATTGCGCGTGTTCAGGCGTGAAACCGGTGCCATGAAGTATGTACTTGAAACGATTTGCAGGGAAGCAAACAAACGTAATGTTATTTATTTAAGTGTTGAAGAGATGACTAGAGTCTTCGTGATAGTTGAGAAGTGGGGTGAGGATCGTTATAAAATACCTGCAGGTGTAGGTACAAGAAGAGAACAGATTAGCGATGCCCCCTCATATGCCGCTGTTTGTATGTTGTGTATAAATAACGATCAGCCATGCATTGATATACGACTGATGTGGAAGAATGCATCTGATAATAAGGTTCTTGTCCACACGCGAAACCGATTCATCCTTGACAGAATGTTTGGAATCGTCGGATTCCGCAGACTGAAGCCTATATTAGACGCGCGTGTTGTGGATATGATTTATTTTGACACGGTTCTTGAAGAGCATATACAGCTCTGCTTGACGGTTGTATCGAATTTAGGAATGAACAAGGCGAGAATGGTCTAGAGTTGGATGCTTATTTAAAAGGTTTAGACTCTTCGAAATATCCCGAACTTTGGTACAAAGGACTTAAGCGGTACAGGTCAGAGCTCGCCTACACTGTTCACCCTGAAGAGTTGTACCTCTATATAATGAGCAGCTGTCGTTACGACTTGGAAGATTATTTCAATTGCCGCTATGCAGTGTGAAGAAGAGTTCACGATTGAAAAGCTCGGGGCGGTAATAAGATATAACCTTTCGATTGGAAAGGAGTGTTTATAAACTTGTATTTAATAATGATGTGGTGGCTAACGATGCCCTCTTTGTGCGTGCTTTTGAGTGTATTCTGGCTGTGTTTAAAGATAACTTACCAACCAAATGTAAAGTGGGCACAAAAATAGTATTGAATAATATAAAGGCCATTTATATCGATTATTATAGTTATCCGTATAACTTGAGCAGCGAAATATTGTTAAGCCGTATTTACCGCGTAGTGCAAAGCAATAATGATGTGACTGTAGACTAGATTACGTGAGAGTTTAGTGTTTTACGCCGTAAAGCATAAAGTATTTTGATGTATATTTATTTTCAATACATTTAATTATTCAATATAATTGTGTATATATATATATTTTTTTTTCCTGTACAAAAGCTTTTATTTACAGAACGTGCTCAATATGTCCACCATTGTTTTCAATACACAAATTCAGACGTGATACCCAGTCATCAAGCACACGGTGAATGATGCCAGGAGTAATGGTGTTACCTGCCCCAATAATGCGTTGCCGCAAATGTTCAACACTCCTAATTTCCTCTGCGTATACCAGCGCTTTCAAGTGGCCCCAGAGATAAAAATCTAGTGGCGTGAGATCCGGGCTTCTAGCTGGCCATTCCACAGGCCCTCGACGTCCTATCCAATGACCAGGGAATTGTTGATACAGGTATTCCCTTACTTGGGTGCTGTAATGTGAAGGAGCGCCGTCTTGCTGGAACCATGTTGGGAAATTTCCTTCTTCGTTCAAGACACTGGGAAATGCTTCTTCCTTGAGCATACGTAGGTAGGTGCCTCCAGTGACATGTTCATCGAAAAAGAGGGGGCCTATGATGCGATCCTTCCAAATGCCACACCATACCATCACCCGAGATGCACATTGTTCCTTTGAAGAGGTATACCAGTGAGGGTTGTTTTGAGACCAGTGGCGGGTGTTCTGTCGATTTACCTCACCATTTCCATAAAAAACGGCCTCGTCACTGAACAGAATGGTGGACGGGAAATTGGCATCCCGAGCATATTGTTCCGTAGCCCATTCACAAAATTCGATCCGCCGGTCGGGATCATCTTCGCTTTATTTCTGTAGGATCTGAAGTTTATATGGATGCCATTTGTGAGCCTGAAGAATGCGATGGATGCTACTTTTCGACACTCCTGTCTCGGCGAACAATCGCCGAATAGACTTATTGGGACTTCTTTTAAAATGAGCCAGGATAGCAGTCGCTGTATCATCGTCAGTGGACCTCCTTGAAGGTCCACTGCGTGGTTTATCTCTTTAACTCCGATTTCCTATGAATAGAATTATTTGGATTCGTTCTTCCTTGCTCAGACATTATGGCCTGTAGAAATAGAAAAATATGAATTTCTCCTATGATGCCGGACTTATGGGACATCCTCTATATATATATATATATATATATATATATATATATTTCCTGTACTAATATATTGATGGTTATACTACATCGTTTTGTATATTTTTAATTATGTATGTATATATATATATATATATATATATATATATATATATATATATATATACTATATATATTCCTCGTTCGTATTTCTTATACTATTAATAAGAATAGCATAATAGCATTTATTTAATTAATAATAATAGCATTAATTAATTATTTTAACTATTAATAACTATTAATAATAATAATAATAATAACTATTAATAACTATTAATAACTATTATTAACTATTGATAATAATAATAATTTTAACTATTAATAGTAATAATAATAGCATTTATTTAATTAATAGCATTTATTTAATTAAAGCATATATTCTTCACATTTGGCTTATAAAATAAAAAATAATAATAGCATAAGAAATACGAATGAGGAATATATATATGTATATATATATTATACACACACACTATATATATTCCTCGTTCGTATTTCTTATGCGATTATTATTTTTTATTTTATAAACCAACTGTCAAGAATATATGCTTTAATTAAATAAATAGCGCAATTTGGCAACTCAACCCTAATAATGTGCCTGTCTTCTAGGTCTTCTAAGTCAACTGGCTGGTTAAGCCAACTGGCGGATTAAGCCAACTGTCAAGAATAGATGCTTTAATTAAATAAATAGCGCAATCTGGCAACTCAATCCTAATAATGTGCCTGCCTTCTAGGTCTTCTAAGTCAACTGGCTGGTTAAGCCAACTGGCGGATTAAGACCTTATAAGACAGCGGGCGCTCGGAAGAACTCTCAATATGCGCTTGGCTCCTACCAGGCAAACATTCTTCTCTCCATCTCCTTTCTCTCTCTCTCTTAGGTTAGGTATACCACTTTGGGGGGTGAGGGGGGTGAGGCCGTCCCAGCTTCTCCCCCAAAGACCCTCTATTAGGTTAGGTATACCCCTTTGGGGGGGTGAGGCCGTCGCACCTTCTCCCCCAAAGAGACCTACCCCAGCAAGCTGGGGGAGTTTATTGCAACTTGGGGGATAACAAGGGGGTTATGCAACTATGCATAACCCCCTTGTTGCATAACCTCTTACAACATTCCCCGTGTTGCATAACCTCTTGCAGAATTAATCAACATTTGCAATTGCATTGCACTCTCTCCTTTTGCGGTCATACTACTGACGACTTATTAACCATATTCAAACAATCAATCGAGTTAAGGAAAGTTCCAACCGACTGCAAGTTAGCAAATGTAACACCAATCTTTAAAAAGGGTGATAAGAAAAATCATTTTAATTACCGCCTGATCAGTTTAACATCAGTTGTCGGCAAACTATTGGAATCCATCATTACAAAACGTATTGTGTATCACCTTCAATCTAACAATCTAATTTTTTATTCTCAACATGGATTTAGGCGACATAGATCCTGTCTGACAAACCTGTTAGAGTTTTTCCATAATATGCATGCACTGTACGATGCAAGTAGGGCAATAGATATAGTGTATCTCGACTTTCAAAAAGCCTTTGACAAAGTCCTTCACGCGAGATTGATGGCTAAAGTCAGAGGACTAGGAATCTCCGGGATCGTTTCCAACTGGATTGAGGATTAGTTAAAAGATAGAAAGCAGAGAGTGGTAATAAATGGAGTGGCTTCGGAGTGGGCGCCCGTCACCAGTGGTGTCCCACAGGGTTTCATTCTGGGTCCTTTACTTTTTATCATCTATATTAACGATATAGACTTCGGGCTTTTAAGTACAATCTCCAAATTTGCAGACGATACGAAATTAGGAAGTAGTGTAGGTACTGAGGAGGGCGTAAGAACGGTTCAGAATGATCTTGACAGGTTGGGCGAATGGTCTGCTACTTGGCAGATGCCATTCAACTTGGACAAATGTAAGGTAATGCACATACGTTATAAAAACCCGAATACCGATTACTCTCTCTTGGGAAGGAACTTGACTGAGACCGATCTAGAGAAAGACTTAGGAGTCTATATCAGCAATGATCTGAAACCGTCGAAGCACTGTGCAGAAGTCGCAAAGAGGGCCTTAAAAATATTAGGTTATATTAAAAGAAGTTTTGGAACAAGGAGACTGTAATGTCTTTGTAATTCACTAGTCAGACCTCAACTGGAATACTGTGCGCAGATTTGGTCTCCATCCCTCAGGGAGGACATAGAAAGGTTAGAAAGAGTACAAGCAAGGGCTACAAAATTGATCCCTACAATGACAGTGCAAAACTACCAACGGAGATTGGAGCGCCTAAATCTGTTTACCTTAGAGACGAGGAGGTTGCGCGGTCAGCTTATTCAAGTCTTCAAGATGTTCAATGGAATAGACAGGGTAGATTACAGAAACTTGTTTTCACTTAATGCCAATCCGACAAGAAATAATGGGTTTAAACTGGAACTAAAGACATTTAGGACCTCTGTCTGCGGGAATTTCGTTTCCTATGAAATAGTTAATATATGGAACCAACTTCCCTCAGAGGTTGTTTCCAGTCAAAGTGTAAATGTGTTTAAAAATAGGCTAGACAAAGTACTGAATACTCTCATAGTTTAAGACTAAAACATAACGTAACTCTGCAGGAGTTCGCTTGTTTAATAACGGCTTCCTCTTGTCCTTGTAACTCTCTCTCTCTCTCTCTCTCTCTCTCTCTCTATATATATATATATATATATATATATATACACAGATATATACACACACACACACACACACATATATATATATATATATATATATATATATATATAGAGAGAGAGAGAGAGAGAGAGAGAGAGTGAGAGTTAAAGAGTTATGGTGTGAAGTAAATAACGTCTCATTATTAATTTATCATTAGTTTATATGCAAATTACTTATTGATTGATTGCCTATTTCCCCGTTTGATGGCTCTCTTCCTATCAATCATCCGATATTAAAGAGTATTTAACATTACCAAGAAATTAGCAGTTATGAGGTCTCGACACCAAACTGCCTTCTGCCGATTTTCAATGAATTTAATTAATTGAATAGGATATAAGGAATAGCAAATTGAATGCGTGTGTGTGCGGCGTGTGTGTGCGTAGGCAACTAGGCATGAGTGAGGTCGTGTGTGTGATAATTCACAAGTGCAGTAGGGTAATTTTTTTGTGAAGTAACACTTTTGGTACCTGGGAACATTAAAAAATTTATATAAAGAAAATCTACAAACATTTTACTGTCAAAAAAAGATATGTTAGTCCTCATTAGATTAAATACCCGAAGCTAAGTTAGTTAAAGTTTGGTTACGTCAGGTTAGGCCAGATTAGTGAGTACCTCACGGTCTCATTACCTAACAACAAACCCCCTTCGAGGCTTCAGTTGTGTTCGAAACACTTAGCAAGACCTTCTTTTTTCAATGACACTAAGGTTAGATTAGGTTAAATTAGGTTTGGTTAATTAGTTTTTAGATATATGAATTATAAAATGTCAGTACCTCGCTTATGCGCACGTGTGTGTGTGTGTGTGTGTGTGTGTATTTCTTTCCCTTTATACCACGAACTAATTAATGTTATAAGAAAAGAAGGAAATTTTTCAATGAAAAAAAATTAAAGAGAATTGAGCGACATTAAACGGATTGAGCAGAAATTTAATTTTCTTCTTCCTTTGAGAGAGAGAGAGAGAGAGAGAGAGAGAGAGAGAGAGAGAGAGAGACACTAATGTTATAGTCAATTTTTATATAGTAAATAGCCCTAAGTTTTAGTTTTACTTCTCTTCTTTCAATTTTCGTCCATCAGATTTATCGGTAACTTATTCATAAAATAATGTTGGGCGAAAAATTGCTGAAAATTTTCAACGTACGAGTAAAATGATTCAATCTAGAGCGTGAAAAGGTGTTTAATGTCTGGAGTGAAATTTCTTGATGCATAATTATAAATTTTGCTTATTGGAATAATTACATGAAAATTATTAAAAAAATATTTTTTATGTAATTATGTTCCTACATTTTCTTACTGGGATTATTCATAAGTTAGTGTAAATTAAAAGTGGGTACGGACAGAAAAATATTACTTGGTTGAAATAACCAAGCAATTTTTAACCATTTGACATGCAATTCAGATAGTTAATCCAGCCATTTGTTAAAAACAGTTAACTATGTACTGTAATTTGTTTGTTTTGACCAAATTTCTCATTTTTTCCATTCCAGAAATGATACTTAGTAATCAAAGTGAAAAAAAAACACATACTTAAGTGTACAAGTACAGTATGTACATTTTTTTTTACACGGGAATATTATGAAAGTACTTCATGCATTATATTTAATAAACATATTTCCTCGTTCTTAACTTTCTTTTTCAATCTCTGTCATTTATTCCTATTTCACTTTTGGTCCAAGAATGATAAATACGAAAGTAGAAATCTCAAAGGAGGCAATTTTCGCATTCACGCTGCAGAGGATTTTCACGTCGTGAGATTTTTCATAGAAAATGCCACTCGGGTCTGCAATTGCGTCACAACCCTCTTTTTCTGCACTTTCACAAATTGGGTAACATTGTATTGTATGGAATTAAAATATGAAATTTAAAATGATGACTAGGATTATTATTGAAAACAAATTTGTTATTGTATTAATTTTGCTACTGTTGTGGAATGAAAAATATGAAATGGTTACAAGGAGTTACAAGGAATAGTAGTACCTCAAAAGGCCTTGCGGCCCATACCGAGGAGGTACCAATGGCAACGGGTGCCAGGGAAAATCTCATACACCCTCAAATAGTGTGCAAGATTCGGTCTAACCTTTTCTTGAACAGATCCACAGAAGAAATGTTCACAACTTCTGAAGGTAGCCTGTACCACGTGTCACAGATCTTATACATAAAGTAATTCCCACACACACAAGTCGTAAACCGTTTCAAATCCAACTTCCAACCATTGTTGCGAGTAGGGTTAACATTTAAAATAAACATGCTTCTAAAATCGACATTGTTGAACACGCGTGAGAACTTGAAAACCTCGATCAGTTGACCGCGCAGCCTCCGAGTTTCGAGCGAAAACAAGTCCAGGGCGCGTAACCGTCGATTGTAGCCCATATGCCTAACGGAAGGGATTAATTTTGTGGCCCTCGCCTGCACTCGCTCCAGCCTCTCACTATCTTTCCTGAGATGAGCGACCAGAACTGCACAGCATACTCCAGGTGCGGCCGAACCAGAGAATTGTACAGCGAGAGCACAATCTCCTTGTTCCGAAATTGAAATTGCCTCCTGATATAACCCAATAACTTCTGGGCTTTCTTTTCCACCTCTACGCACTGTTTGGTAAACTTAAGGTCGCTGCTAATTAGCACACCCAAGTCCTTTTCAAAATCAGTGGCCTCGATATTACTCCCTAACATCGAGTAGTCCGACTTGGGAGAGGGAAAGAGTTACAAGGAGTTACAAGGAAAAGAAGTACCTCAAAAGGCCTTGCGGCCCATATCGAGGAGGTACCAATGGCAACGGGTGCCAGGGAAAATGTTTTACACCCTCAAATAGTGTGCAAGATTTGGTCTAACCTTTTCTTGAAATGATCCACAGAGGAACTGTTCACAACTTCTGAAGGTAACCTGTTTCACGTGTCACAGATCTTATACGTAAAGTAATTCCCACACACACTTGTCCTAAACCGTTTCAAATCCAACTTCCAACCATTGTTGCGAGTTGGGTTATCATTTAAACTAAACATGCTTCTAAAATCGACATCTTTGAACCCGCGTAAGAACTTGAAACCCTCGATGAGTTGACCGCGCAGCCTCCGAGTTTCGAGCGAAAACAAGTTCAGGGCGCGTAACCATCGATTGTAGCCCATATGTCTAACGGAAGGGATTAACTTTGTGGCCTTCGCCTGCACTCGCTCCAGCCTCTCAAAATCTTTCCTGAGGGTGGGCGACTAGAACTGCATAGCATACCCCAGATGCAGCCGAACCAGGGAATTGTACAGAAAGAGCACAATCTCCTTGTTCCGAAAGTGAAATTGCCTCCTGATATAACCCACCAGCTTCTGAGCTTTCTTTTCTACCTCTATGCACTATTCCGTAAACTTAAGGTCCCTGCTAATTAGCACACCCAAGTCCTTTTCCAAATCAGTCGCCTCGATATTACTCCCCAACATCGAGTAGTCCGACTTGGGATTGGCGTAGCCAATGTGCATCACCTTGCATTTACCCAAGTTAAGCGGCATTTGCCATTTTTCGGACCACTCTCCTATCCTACCTAGGTCCGTACGCAGTTGCTCGATCGCTTCGGGCGTCCCGACATTGGCCCCAAGCTTGGTGTCTTCAGCGAATTTGGCGATCCGACTGACGATGCCACCGTCGATATCATTTATGTAAATGATAAACAACAGTGGCCCCCAAAACGGAACCCTGAGGAACCCCACTTATGACCGAGGCCCAACCCGAACTAACTCCTTTAATTACAACGCTCTGCCGCCTATTCTTCAGCCAGTTTTCAATCCACCTACCTACTTCACCACCGATACCGAGCGCGCCCCTTTGGCTATTACCAGGCGGTGAAGTACCTTATCAAAGGCTTTCTGAAAGTCGAGATAAAGTATATCAGTCGCCCTACTCTTATCATACTCACTCAACATGACGTGGAAAAACTCGAGCAAGTTGGTGAGACACGACCTATGCCGTCTAAACCCATGTTGGGAATCCCCAAGTAGCTTGTACGAATTCAAATGGTCAACGATCCTATCCGCTATTATTCCCTCTAATAATTTACCTACAACTGAAGTGAGGCTAATGGGACGATAGTTCCATGGACTTTCGTGATCCCCTTTTTAAAGATAGGGGTCACGTTGGCTTCCCTCCAGTCACCAGGCACCTGGCCTGTCTCCAACGATTTGTTGAAGACTGTAGCCAGGTGGGGAGCCACCTGGTCGCGCATCTCCCGCAACACTCTGGGGAGAAACTGGTGTGGCCCAGGAGTCTTAAACGCGCTCAGTTTGTCTATTCTATCGGCAACGAATGTCGCGGTACACCGAACACTATCTAGGCCAGCACCTTCGTGCCTGACGCCTGGCTCGGGGATGACGCGGGTGTCCTACCCGGTGAACACTCCCGCAAAGTACTCATTTAGCACATTAGCGATGTCCACGTCGGAGGTCCGCGGAACGCCGCTTCTAATGGGCTTTCTACTATTAACATGACTGAAGAACTCCTTAGGGTTCCCCTTGCAGAGGCTTGCCACCCGTAGTTCTTCGTTACGTTTCGCTAGCCTAACCTTCGCCTTCGTTGGTTGAGTTCAAGGAGAGAGCCAATCACAGAAAAGCACCTGAAACGGCTTTTAAGAGAGACTAAGGGACACACATTCAATGTTTTCCCTAGTTATTGGTCTATAAGACGTGTTTGCATAATGTATTCAGAATGTACAGTAGTTTAAATAATTAGTTTTTGTTTTTATTTGTGTCTTCTTTTTATTTATCAGTGATCTATTAAATCGCACTTCCTGTCCTATCCACTCCTTTGCTGATGATTCCACTCTTCATTTCTCCGTTTCAACACTAAACTACTTTCAATTAAACTTAGATTTCCCTCTCTTCGCGTAGGACGGCTGGGGTGCACCTGACCTCTGATCTTTCTGCTATCTGTGATTGGGGCAGAGAAAACCTTATAGCCTTCAGTACCTCAAAAACTCAGTTATTTCATCTCTCTACTTGTCACAATCTTCCACACGACTATCCCCTTATTTTCAACAAAACGCAACTCAATCCTTCCTCTTCTCTTAACATTCTTGGCATTTCCTTTTCTCGTGATCTTTACTCGAAAGATCACATATACTCTCTTTCTAAAACAACTTCTAAGAGGTTGCTCTACCGGCTCCGCAGTTTCTTCACCCTCACTCAGTTGCTGTCTTCGTACAGGAGTCTTGTTCGCTCCCTGTATGGAGTATGCTTCTCATGTGTGGGGTGGTTCAACCAACACAGCTCTCCCGTGTGGAATCAAAGACTTTTCGTCTCATCAATTCCCCCCTCACTCTCTCTTTACTATCGTTATTATAACGGACACTGCTCTTCTGAACCCTCTAACTGCATGCCTCCTCCTTTAAGGAGAGCACGCAGTACCAGACTTTCAACACATTCTCATTCCTTTTCTGTCCAACTCTCTAACGCAGGAGTTAATCGGTATTTTCAATCTTTCATCTACTCAACCAGTCAACTCTAGAATAATCTTCCTCAATCCATCTATTCCCCTGTCTATGACCTTCACTCTTTCAAATGTATAATGTCCAGGCATCTCGAAAACCCTGGACCTTGATTTTGGCTCTCTTCTTCCTCTATGGGGAGGGAGGGGGTCGTTTTTGCGGGCACTCGCCTTTGGCCCCTCCTTCTTGCATAAAAAAAAATTAGTTTTGTGTGTCCCACTCATCTTCCCTCAATTATGTATTAAACTTAATTAAATAAAAATAATTGTAGAAATTGAAATTGAATGAAATTAATTGGAAGTAAAATTTAAATACAGTACGTGAGGGCAACGAGGAAAGAAAGTTTAGGTTAAAGAAGCGGTGAACCCGCAAGGTAGACCTCACGTTTTCGCTGAACTTTAGTTCGAGAGGACTGCTTAAAACTTGTGTTAAAAAATGTGAGTTAAAGCAATTTAAAATTTAGTTAGTGACAGAGGCGTCCACAGGATCAATTAAGTAAGGTGGCACTTCCAAATAAAGGGGGGGCACAAGTATTTGCGAGCTGTAGGGGGGTCCGGGGACATGCTCCCCCGGGAAATATTTGAAATTTACGTTGTCTGGGAGAGCATTTCCTGCCTTCTGGAGGCAGTTAGGAGAGCAAATTATAGGGCTTCAAATACTGAAAAATAAGGATTATTTTAGTGTATGTCCATGATATTAGGGTGAAACCAGATACACAATAACTTGGTAGATATACAAGTTTATTATACTTACATAATATACATATAAATAATTGTCATGGGACTGAGAAGGTTATTGAAGACAGTATTCAGCTCTTTAAGTAATGTACAAGATATCCTTCATAACGATCTCGTAGTCGCGTTCTCCACAACAAATTTTACATGTTTTAATTTTAATCACAGGATTTTCTCTTCATATCAACATTATGGGAAATTATAGAATATTAATAATATATATAGTAACCAATTACTCTCTTCAAATATTATGACTGGATTTTGGGTTTATGATAAAATCTATCTGTAAGCAGTTGACGAAAAAACGAGGGGGCACCATTGAAAAACGAGGGGGCTTGGCCCCCTGGTGCCCCTTCGTGTGGACGCCCCTGGTTAGTGATGTTAGTCTCTCTCCACTTGCGATAGGATTTTAAAGAATATAGGTTCCTTCTCGTTTCCCCCAGTTTCTTTATGGGTTGTCAAACGTTTAATGAAAATAAAATTATATAGTGGGGAACAGTGTGCTTTATATTCCTCAGTTATAAAATGGCCCGCCATTCTTCGATCCATCGTCCCTCACGGAGCAATGAAATTAAAAAAGATACCGTATCAAAGTCAGTAAAGTGGAAGAATTTTAGGATAAATATATTCAATCGACCTATCAAATTAGCAGGAAGTCGAAACTTGGTACACTTGTAAACTGAACCCTACTGATGAATATATTAAAAGTCCCAACAAATCCAAGTTGTGCTCCAGCCGCCATCTTGGAAAATGGCGGCCGAATTTCGGTTTTTTGGAAATAACTTGACTCGTAAAAGATACGAAAATTTACCAAGAGAGCAAAATCATTCTACATAAAAAGGTAAACATTTTCTGTTCCCAACATTGTTTTGTACGATGAAAAATAAAAAAGTTACGCAAAATACAAAATTCCTTTATTCTATGAATCAGTGCAGACATGACGTTCAGACTTGGTTAATGGGTAGAAATTCGAATATTTTGTTGCAATTTATTATTTCAGAACCATGACAGTTTGTTTTTTATAGGTAGTTTGGTAAAAAAGTAAAGCACAACAGAAAGAGCTAGAGAAAAATACTGTAATGTAATTTTTTTGATGACGGGTAGGAGCTAAGTTATCGGTTTGGAGTAACATTATTTAAAACAGTTATTTTATTCCTTCATTAGACATCTAAGTATTGAAAATGGAAATAATTATGAATGCTATTCTCAATACATACATTACTAATATATTTTATGTAAAATATAACATGCATTTTTCCTTATCTTGTATACTGAAGAAAAATGTAACATAGGAAGAATTTTCATGTATTGATGATGACCATGATGTTCAGACAGGTTTTATGGATTGAACATAAAATAACATCTTATTGAATGGTCACAGTAATCCTTAGACACTTGGGAACATCACTATAGCTAACTATAATCGTCTGTTGTTACCTAAAATGAAAATGTAGTAATCTAAGTCTTGGAGTGCAACGCAGTAATACAGTATATAGCTTTAACACTAAGGCACTGTGTGACATCTCTAATGTTGAATAAAGTCATCTAACATGAGCTAGGAAATAAAATGTAATTGTGTCTCCCTGTTTTAAGTATAATTTTCTAATTACTACGCAAAAATAAGCTAGATTGTACATTTATTGCATTATGTGTAGTGTCATATTGCAACACACTCAGTTATCAGTTGTCTAGTAGCGTTTCAACATAAGAGTTCTCGCAGGTAGTTCCTTCACATCCTCCACACATCGCTGAGCACAGCAAACCAAACTGTATGCACTTGCATCTCTTGGTGCATCCTAGCTTGCAGTTACATGAAATGAGGTTAAGAAGTTGTGATGGAGCGGCTTCCTTGGTAGTAGGGACAGGCCTCAGTGATTTCCCTGTCATGGACCATCCCCACTCTGTTGGCTCCAGGCAGTTTCCTAACCATTCTTGGACCTGCAAGTACACTCTGTATGAGTGTTGCTCTGCTGCTGCACTGGTCGGAGGTAGGGATGCTAGTTGAAAAGATGTATCTAACTTCTTTTTTGCTACTATGCGATTATACATGAAGTATCTTAGCTCATCCAAGGACTTTCATTTTGATCCGTACATTTTTAAGAGGAACTTTTCCCCAGCAGCTTTGATATCTTCTTTACTGGCATCCTTTTGGTTAAATATTTTCATTTCTTCTCTCATTTCTGTATGGTTCTGTAGAAGTTGGAGACCTCTAACTTTTCCTTTTTTATACAAAGCTGATGTGGTATCGCATCCAGTCATGGCGTGAGCAGATAGCAAAACTTCACAAGCCTTCCCCATGTTTTTTTTCTCACTTTGGATGCTGAAAATACGGGGTGTGCTGTTTGATTTCCCTGGTTTGAGAAACCAAATTTCAAAGTCCGTGGGCTAGAACAGTTAGAAGCACTAGAAGATCCGTATCCTGGCCAACAACTACTATTTGATTTTTGTGTTTAGCTTGATCTAGAGCAGCCTTAACAATAACAGTATCTGCATCACTCTCCGCCTGAACAACAGAATAACCTTTGATCTTCATACTAGACACAAGAGATGCAATCAGGGCCCGTTTGTTGTTTCTGTTAGCAAGAAAATCTGATTGTGGTATAGTGGTTGGTGTATTCTCATTAAATATGATATCTCTAGAAGTTCTTTTTGCTGCTCGTCGCTCTTGCTCGGCTGTCTTAGTGGTTTCTCTGTCAGGATAACCATCAAACACCACTGTACAGTTTTTACCGTAATTGCTCTCTACAGAGGTTGTATACAAGTCAAACAGCTGACCAAATGTAGCGGGTTTTGGCCAAACAACGCAATGAAGAAGGTTTCCTCCATCTAAAATGTAGTGAGGATTGGCTGGTAAAGCTAACATCTCGTTGTGCGACTGAAAAGCATTGATCAGAGAAGACTTTGTGCCTTTTCTTAACAATGTTGAGTCAAATAATGATGGAGGCACACTTGCCAGCTCATACTGAAAGTACCCTTTAACTTCTGTTTTGCTTATGTCCAAACATATCATTCTGTGGAAGAGTTCTTGTGGGGAATGCAGGATTACAGTTTTTTCTTTCATCTTTATTGTGCCAGATGACAGGTTAGACAAAATGTATTGGTATAAATATTTACAAAACCAGGTAGTCACAATTTATATTTCTACTAGCTCGTTCCTGTGAAATATTTTTTCACAAAATCACCCATACAAAGTAAGAGAGGTTTCTGAAAATAGGCAGTCATAACAAAACATTCGCTTTTTTTACCTACAAACCCAGTTTGAACGTCGTGTCCGCATTGATTCATAGAATGAAAAATCTTTGGTTTTGCATAACATTTTTATTTTTCATCGTACAAAACAAAGTTGGGAACAGAAACTGTTTGTCTTTTTATGTAGAATGATATTGCTCTCTTGGTAAATTTTCGTATCTTTTACGGTTCTAAAGTTATTTCCAAAAAACCGAGATTCGGCCGCCATTTTCCAAGATGGCGGCTGGAGCACAACTTGGATTTATTGGGACTTTTAATATATTCATCAGTAAGGTTCAGTTTACAAGTGTACCAAGTTTCGACTTCCTGCTAATTTGTTAGGTCGATTTTCCTAAAATTCCTCTACCACCCCCGCCCCCATTTGTTGCAAGAGTGGAACCCCACCCCCCTTTCGTTGCTAAGCCCCTCCCCCTCGTTGCCAAGGCACCCCCTTTGTTGCCAGCCCCAAAATGGGACTGCAAGGGGTATGCAACCTGGAGTTATCCGCCAAGCTGATCTCCCCAAAGAGGAGTACCGACCTTTGTTGCCAACCCCAAAAAGAGATTGCAAGGGGTATGCAACTTGGAGGCGGAGTTCTCTCCCAAGCTGAACCCCCCAAAGGGGCATACCCAACCTAAGGGCGCCTCTTTGGGGAGGAAGGGGTTTCCTAACACCCCAAAGGGGCAGAAAGAGAGAGAGAGAGAGAGAGAGAGAGGAGAGAACCCAGAGCTGGGAGCCCAGAGATGGGCGTTCACTCGGCTGATTGCCGAGCTCATATGACGCCGTCGTCCGCCTCCCGCTCGTTTATAGACCTCTAATCCGCAAGTTGGCTGAGTTGCCAGATAGCGCCATGTATTTAATTCATCAGCCAATAGAAGGCTGAGTTGCCAGTTTGTGCTATATATTTAATTAAACCATATATTAATCACCCAATAGAAGACTGAGTTGCCAGATAGCAATATTTATTAAATTAATTCATATATTATTCAGCCATTTGGTTGCTAAATACCACCATATATTTATATGATGATAGTTGTCAGATACTGCCATTTATTCTAATTCGTTACCATAACAGATGAATCTTCTCCTTAATTCCAACAATTTACTTTAAAAGAAATTCTGTTTATTAAATAAATAATTAGAATTTAAACACACGCTCTTTACACAACTACAATAAATAAATTATTACATAATTCCTATTTTTATTATTATTATTAATATCGCAATTCACGCTAAATCACGAGTAACAGTGGGAAAGGATGCGCTTGTATATGTATATAATAAACGAATGAACAACTTGTGCGACACACACACACACACACACACACATATATATATATATATATATATATATATATATATATATATATATATATATAGGGTGATCAAAAAGTAACGCAACCCATGGAGAAACGCACATAATTGATTTTTTCCTTCTGTTGCAGGCGATGATTCAGAAGTGTGTTGATGCAATTTCACAGGAAACGTTGCAAAGGGTCTTTAAGAACATGAATCGCCGTATCCACTTGTGTGAAGCACAGAACGGTGCCCACTTCCAGCACTTGCTCTGAAATAAATCGTTTTCCCATGGGTTGCGTTACTTTTTGTTCACCTGTATACATATATATATATATATATATATATATATAATAATTTTATTTTCAAATTTAACTAGAAATAATATTTTGTGAATTTTCAAGTTCATTTAAGAAGAAAAAAAAATAATAAATGAACACTTTGTGTGTGGGTAAATTTCAATTCAAAAAGAAAACTTATCACGTAAAATCTAAACGTATTTACAGGAAATCTATCTCCAGAAATTTTTAATTAACTTTCGCCAACGGTTACAACAAGCAAAATTAGAAATTTTTTATTAAAACAATGCTTAATAATTATTAATTTCTCTATTTCAAATCACATGTACATTGAACTTCTTAGAAGTCTCAACTATATATATATTATACGTAGATATTTTTATTACCGGGAAACGCGTTTCAATTTCACACAAACTTCTTAAACTTTACTGTAAGATAAAGCACCGTTACTTCAATACGAAACACAGTATTATCAAAAACAATCTTTTTCGTTTACAAAATTCAAGTTAGATAGAGAAGAAATCATTAGAAGGACAAATTCCACTATCTCTATATATATATATATATATATATATATATACGCTTAAAAAGAGAAGTACGATCACCAAATTTTATTTTTTATGTTCGTCCATTGTTCGCGAAGGTGTGACCTGAAATGCCCGGGGAAAAAAAAAAATTATATATATATATATAAAACAGAAAAAATCAAATTTGAAGAGGACCTGGTTAAATTGGAAATGATGTCTGTTATTGTTGTACGGAAATTCATTTTACAACAGTAGAAAAAAAACAAACATAAACGAATGAGCAATTCGTGCACACACACACACACATACACATACATATATATAAATATAAAGTACAGCACTTTGATTTTAAGTCGCATAATAAGTTATGTTTACATTTGCGATGTCATACTCCGGCGATGTACAAACACTCACACCATCCTCTCGTCTCAGAGCAAACTACAAACATCTCGTGTTACAGTTTCTTTTCCTTTCAGTACTTAATTTGTTTATAATTAAGTAATGTTCCCCAGAGAAAGACTTTTGCCGCAAACATTTGTGCCTATAATTTCTTAGCCTTTTTTAACGCGCACGTGCGCAAACAAACACGCATTTGGCTACTCTACAAAACCGCGACATCTTCACGCATTTTCGCATTCACTTCTATATCGCGACATTTAAAAAAGCCAATAAGTTTAACCAAACCTTGACCAACCTAAACTAACCTTAATTGTAATCCGTTTTTCGTTATAAAAGATAACATTTATAAGAGAGAAACCGCAGCGACACTGAAAATGTCGTGATATACACGTTCCTGTAGCGATCAGTTGTTATTATTATTATCATCATCATCATTATTATTAGTAGTAGTAGTAGTATTACGCTCAGGTGAATTAGGAAAATGGTTTTCTTAAACAAATTTATTCAAATGAATAATTAATTATAAAAGAGTCTGCAGGTGTGTATATATATATATATATATATATATATATATATATATATATATATGAGTATATATTACGTTAATCTTATATGTACTTAGTAATGATGCTACAACTACCCTGAATGGATGTTTTGTAAAAACCAGCGAAACCTTTGTTCATCCTATCATTTAATAATTTAACTTATGTGGCAAACTCATTGACGCATATATAGATATAGATAGATAGATAGATAGATACGAATGCATGCTCACTTGACAGATGAAACGTGTATGGCTCTGACCCAACATGAATCGCTGTAACTCATTATATTGGACAGATGTCTTGAGATATTGTGCAAAGAGGCGGTTCGTTCCTCCCACAAAACGGACGGAAAACTTGCCAGGAACTCGAATATAACAGCATACGATTAACCCCTCCCCCTCCCCCACCCCACCATCCCGCCAACCTCTGAAAGTCCATCTGGGCGTGTATATATATATATATATATATATATATATATTATATATATACAGATGAATTTGATCTCAGTTTTTAATAACAAAAACACATTTCTTTTTCCTCTCTCTCTCTTTCCGCCACCCACTCTGTATACCTCACTCCCCTTATTTTTGTTTAATCCCCCTCCCTTTCAGATACGCCATTGGTACCCACCGACCATAAAGGTCAAACGTTGAACAGCGCCGTTAAATTTTCATCCGAAAATTCTCGGAAAATTTTTTGCGAAAAAAATTACAAAATCTTTTATTTAATTAAAATTTGTTTATGTATGTATATATTTTTAATTAGATACTATTTTAAGGATTTTTCTCTCTCTCTCTCTCTCTTTCTCTTTAACGAGTGCCACTTGTCTCATATATCAATGCAAGGTTGTCCATCACACCGTCTTAGGCCCACAGTTTAACGTGGAAACCGATTACTCGTTTCTTTTTTAAAAGATATAAATAAAGGAATGGATATATTTATAATTTCTTTATTATAAAATTCTCTTGATTACATTAGTGATTATTGATCCGGGAATACTGTTGCTGCAAAACATGGTAATGCACAAAGACAATGTAGATTTTTCTATGCAGTAATAATAATCATAATAATTAACTCTTTCTCTCCGATTTGTTCTTTTTGACAAAAATTAAGCTTTTCACCAGCATTAGACCTAGAGTTTAGGGTGGAATCAGAAATACATCTCGTCAGGGAATGATTGCTAGCTCTTTCACATCATAATTTCATCGAGATAATTGAAGCTCATATACAGGACCTACATTGTCTATAAGATCTGTGGCGCGTGGAACATGTGGCCTTCAGAAGATGTGAACATCTGCTCTGTGGATCAGTTCAAGAAAATGGATAGGCCGAACCTTGCGATGTAGGATTTTTTCCATGGAACCGTAACCACTGATACATCCTCGGTACGGATTGCAATACTTATTGAGGTTCTTCTTGTCCTTGTATCTCCCTCATGTACACATTCCACATTGTGTCCGACAACCCAGAAGCTCATTCCAAAATTGTTGTGAAAGTGTAATAATGACAAAAAAAGAACAGCTTCAGAGTTCATTCACACCATGCGTACACTTATCTCGTGCACACAGTGTACACCTTCCACATTGTGTCCGGCAGGTGCAACAAGGGGCCATGAAACTTGGAGTGAGTTTACAATTACATCGTTGTTGTTCTGCATTATGCAGTATACGCGGCTTAATAATATTTCACCGCTTAAAGTATAGGGAAACCTGTACTCGATATAAAGAGCATTCATTTCGTTCAGTACTATTTTTGTACCCACTTTACATTCGGTTGGCAAGTTATCTTTAAACACGGCTAGAATACAATCAAAAGCACGCACAAAGAGGTCACCGTTAGCCACATCATTAAACTCAAGTTTATAAACAGCTTTCCCATTCGAGGGTTTATTTCTACCGACGCGAGCTTTCCAATCGTGAACTCTTCTTCACAAGGCGTAGTTATAGTCGAAATAAGTTAGTTCGTTACAACAGCTGATCATTGTATAAAGAAGTAGTTCTTCAGGGTGAACGGTGTAGGTGAGCTCAGCCCTGTACCGATCAAGTGTTTCGTACCAAAGCTTATGGTATTTCAAAGAGTCTAAACTTATTAAATATTTAGTAATACGTGTGGAATGTACTGCATTTCATTTCTCATGCATATGTCACGTGGTACAAGTGATGTATTGAATTATGTTGTAGGACTAAACTTTATAAAAGCTTACATATACCATGAAGTAAAAGAAACAACACGTGCAGAAGAGAAGCAGCGGTTATGGTTAGTGAGTCTTATTGATGAGTGGTGCGACAAGCTAAATTATAATATATTGCTTCATATGGTACCCTACGACTGAGAATGTAAATCTCGTCTGTCAAATAGTGCGCCAGAGTGTGAAGATGTTTAGTTTGTGGAAATGGTGAGTGATAAAACATTAAAACCGTTATAAAATGTTTAGTTCATGAAATTTACCCTGAGGGAAACTGTCTGGTGCGTATTCTGGGAAAACCTTAAAACCGAAATTAATTCTTGTATCGGAAAAAACACCTGCCCAATATAATGGGATACAACGATTCGATCAGCGCCGTACACGTTTCATTAGATTATGGAGTGACTCACTCCCCCCGTCGAACCGTCGCGTTGCATGTGCCTCATAGTTATCTCAGAGCTTGAACCGAGTGGATGTGCGAATACGATGGAAATCCCTTTGAGAAGCAATCTCAACGCCTCGTACGATGTGTCCGTGACGAAGTCGTTGCGCGTGTTCAGGCGTGAAACCTGCACCATTGATTATGTACTGGAAACGACTTGCAGACAGGCAAGCGAACGTAACGTTGTTTATTTAAGTGTCGAGGAGATGAATAGTCTTCGTGATAGTTGAGAAGTGGGCAGAAGGCCGTTATAAAATACCTGCTGGGTTAGGTACAAGAAGAGAGCAGATTAGTGATGCCTCCACATATACCATTGTTTGCACACTGAGTATAAATAATGAACAACCGTGCATTGATATACGAGAGATGGGGAAATGGGGAGCTGATGACTTTTTTGTCCCTACGCGGAACCGTTTCATCCTCGACAGAATGTTTGAAATCGCCAGATTCCACAAGCTGAATCCTATATTAGACGCGCGTGTTAGGGTTATGCTTTATTTTGATACGGTTCTTGAATACGCATACACCGCTCTGTTCGATGGGTTTACCGAGAGTAGGGCTCAACAAGGTGAGAATGGTCTAGAGGTGGAGGATTATTTAATAAGTTTAGACTCTTCGAAATACCATAAGCTTTGGTACAAAACACTTGATCGGTACAGGGCTGAGCTCACCTACACCGTTCACCATGAAGAACTACTTCTTTATATAATGATCAGCTGTTGTAACGAACTAACTTATTTCGACTATAACTACGCCTTGTGAAGAAGAGTTCACGATTGGAAAGCTCGCGTCGGTAGAAATAAACCCTCGAATGGGAAGCTGTTTATAAACTTGAGTTTAATGATGTGGCTAACGGTGACCTCTTTGTGCGTGCTTTTGATTGTATTCTAGCCGTGTTTAAAGATAACTTGCCAACCGAATGTAAAGTGGGTACAAAAATAGTACTGAACGAAATGAATGCTCTTTATATCGAGTACAGGTTTCCCTATTCTTTAAGCGGTGAAATATTATTAAGCCGCGTATACTGCATAATGCAGAACAACAACGATGTAATTGTAAACTCACTCCAAGTTTCATGGCCTCTTGTTGCACCTGCCGGACACAATGTGGAAGGTGTACACTGTGTACACGAGATAAGTGTACGCATGGTGTGAATGAACTCTGAAGCTGTTCTTTTGGTGCTACTGTAGTATGCGGTCTACCTACGATTCGGCGGTCTACCTTTTAATTATAGCTTCTTATCTTGTTTACTAATTGTTTGTTTACATCCCATTGTCAATCGCCCTTGACGATTGGTTAGGTTTAGTCATGATATTTTCGTTAGTTTTAACGAAAAATCATGATTAAACCTAACCAATCGTAGGTAGACCGCATACTACAGTGGCACCGTTCTTTTTTTGTCATTATTACACTTTCACAACAATTTTGGAATGAGCTTCTGGGTTTTCGGACACAAGTGGAATGTGTACATGAGGGAGATACAAGGACAAGAAGAACCTCAATAAGTATTGCAATCCGTACCGAGGATGTATCAGTGGTTGCAGTTCCATGGAAAAAATCCTACATCGCAAGGTTCGGCCTATCCATTTTCTTGAACTGATCCACAGAGCAGATGTTCACATCTTCTGAAGGCCACATGTTCCACGCGCCACAGATCTTATAGACAATGTAGGTCCTGTATATGAGCTTCAATTATCTTCATGAAATTATGATGTGAAAGAGCTAGCAATCATTCCCTGACGAGATGTATTTCTGATTCCACCTTAAACTCTAGGTCTAATGCGGGTGAAAAGCTTAATCTTTGTCAAAATGAAGAAATCGGAGAGAAAGAGTTAATTATTATTATTATTACTACATAGAAAAATCTACATTGTCTTTGTGCATTACCATGTTTTGCAGCAACAGTATTCCCGGATCAATAATCACTAATGTAATCGAGAGGATTTTATAATAAAGAAATTATAAATATATCCATTCCTTTATTTATATCTTTTAAAAAAGAAACGAGTAAGCGGTTTCCACGTTAAACTGTGGATCTAAGACGGTGTGAAGAACAACCGTGCATTGATATATGAGACAAGAAGTGGCTCTCGGTTAAAGAGAAAGAGAGAGAGAGAGAGAGAGAGAAACCCTTAAAACAATATCTAATTAAAAATATATACATCTATATAATTTTTTATTTTTTTAATTAAATGAAAGATTTTGTAATTTTTTTCGCAAACATTTCCCGAGAATTTTCGGATGAAAATTTAACAGCGCTGATCTTCGTTTGACCTTTATAGTCGGGTGGGTACCAATGAGTTCTCTGAAGAGGGTGCGGGAAACGAGAATAAGGGGGGAGGGGAGTGAGACAGAGTGGGTGAGAGAGAGAGAGAGAGAGAGAGAGAGAGAGAGAGAGAGAGAGAGAGAGAGAGAGAGGAAAAAAATGTGTTTATTTTTATTAAAAATCCGGCGAAATTATTTATATTTCGCTGCATTCGTCGCTAGGTTCGGTTTGGTGTAGGAGTGAGTTGCCTTCATGCGCTCTTCGCCACACATGACCGATTGGTGGTAGCTGAGCGAGCTTGAAATCGGTTCAGTGAGATTAATTAATATATATAAAAACTTGACCGTTACAATATACAGGGTGGGCCGTAAGTTTCCATACATAGGAAAAATAAACATTTTTTTATGGACAACCATTTTTATTTATATAATATGCTCTACATGGTTGCCATTGTTTTGAAAACACATTTCAATACGTGTTCCCCACTGTTGATGAACACGCATTAGCACAGTTGACGTTATGCTTGTAATGGCGTTGGTGATACGTTCCTTTAGATGATTTATGTCTCGTATCTTTTCCTGATACACCATGGCCTTCAAGTGCCCCCAAAGATAGAAATCAAGGGGGGTGAGATCTGGGGATCTGGGAGGCCACTCCACAGGACCACGCCGACCAATCCAAGCATCCGGAAACTGCTGATCCAAATACCGACGCACGTGAAGACCATAATTTAAATTTTCCTATGTATGGAAACTTACGGCCCACACTGTATATATATATATATGACTGAAATCAGAATAGTTCCCGTGAGGCTCTTTCATGAAACATACAGGCCGTGCATGGAACATGGAACTTTCCTGACAGAGTCGCATTGTGGGGGTTAGGTTAGATTAGTCTAAGTTAGAGTAGGTTAGGTTAGGAGTGCAAAATTTTACATATAGGCTCGCGTAACAATAATTTGCATATAGTATGTCGGGGAAGGAGTTAGCGATTCTTGTGCGGTTTGTTGACAAATGTGTATTGTTTATTTATACGGTCGCTTTCAGATTATATATATATATATATATATATATATATATATATATATGACAAGAAGCAGGTGTTCTCAAATTTACCTTTCATTATCATAGTGAAACTGAAACAGTTAAAGTATTATCCGCGGTCCATAACCACTAGACCACCTAGGGTGCCCATTTATCTACCAACCAGTTGTGTGGAAGGAAGTGAGAGAGAGAGAAATCCTTAAAACAGTATTTAATTAAAAATATATACATATAGATATAATTTTTTTTTTATTAAATAAAAGATTTGGTAATTTTTTTCGGAAAAAAAAATTTCAGAGAATTTTCGGATGAAAATTTAGCGGCGTTGTTCAACTCAACGTTTGACCTTTATGGTCGCTGGGTACCAATGGGATATCTCATAGGGAAGGGGGGTTAAATGAGAATAAGGGGAGTGAGGGATACAGAGTGGGTAGCGGAAAGAGAGAGAGAGGAAAAAAAAGTGTTTTTGTTATTAAAAAATGAGATCAAATTCATCTATATATATATATATATATATATATATACACGCCCAGAAGGACTTTGAGAGGTTGGCGGGAGGGTGGGGTGGGGGAGGGGGAGGGGTTAATCGTATTCTGTTATATTCGAGTTCCTGGCTAGTTTTCCGTCCCTTTTGTGGGAGGAACGAACCGCCTCTTTGCACAATATCTCTAGACACCTGCCCAATATAATGGGATACAGCTATTCATGTTGGGTCAGAGCCGTACACGTTTCATCTGTCAAGTGAGCATGCATTCGTATCTATCTATCTATATATGCGTCAATGAGTTTGTCACATAAGTTAAATTATTAAATGATAGGATGAACAAAGGTTTCGCTGGTTTTTACAAAACATCCATTCAGGCTAGTTGTAGCATCATTACTAAGTACATATAAGATTAACGTAATATGTACTCGTATATATATATATACATACCTGCACACTCTTTTATAATTAATTACACTAGGCAACAAATTTCAACTTTTTTTTTGTTACAGACACGTGAACTACTGATTCCTACTAAAGCGGTGATGCTGATTTCAGATCTGATATCAAAATTTCTCTATCACGTCCAGATTTTGTGTAACCGAAAACCCCTTTTTCATTTTTTTTCTCACCCGCTTCTATTACGAAAGCCGTCTAAGCTACTTTTCCGTGCCACGTTTTATGTTAAGCATACTTAAATAATTAGTGAACAGGGATGTCTTTCCTCCTTTATTCTGGCTTAAGACAGACAGCGGAATTCCGCTGGCGGAGTTACCACCCCTGCGCCCAACCATCCACCCAAAGCGCGTTAGTATTTTGTTGTTACTACTGAAA
This sequence comes from Bathynomus jamesi, assembly GCA_023014485.1. NCBI lineage: Eukaryota > Metazoa > Arthropoda > Malacostraca > Isopoda > Cirolanidae > Bathynomus > Bathynomus jamesi. Next base: position 560,271 of record JAJOZX010000304.1, read on the forward strand.
GGCAAATTCCTGTTCTTAAGTGAAACTTTGGTGTGTCCTCTTCCTTTGTCGCTTGTAGGATGACGATCTCTCCTTCTGCAGGAACCAACAATAATCTCCCATCATATTTTTGTTGAAATTACCTTGGTATCTGTTTTCCATAACTGAGATCTGTTGGTGGAAGCGCTCACCATGCTCGTCACTTACAGCCCCAAGGTTGGCCGGGAAGAAGTCAAGATGAGAATGTAAAAAATGAATTTTCAAAGACATTCTGCATCCCATTATTTCATAAGATTTAAGCATGTTTTCTACGAGTTTACGGTGGTTTTCAGCTTTGTGGTTTCCAAGAAAATTTTTGACAACTTCAACGAAAGATGTCCATGCTCCTAGTTCATTCTCATTTAGGTTAGATGGAAACGATGAGTCGTGGATGACACTGCGGATCTGTGGTCCAGTGAAAACTCCAGCTTCTAGCTTAGCATCTGTCAATATTCCTTTGAATTTATCCTTTAAATATTGGAAACCACTACCTTGATGATCCATACCCTTCACGAAATTTTTCATAAGGCCAAGTTTAATGTGAAGTGGTGGAAGATGTACTTTCTGAGGGTCAATAAGTGCTGGGTGTTTCACATTGTATTTACCAACAACATGTTCAGTTCTAGATGGCCAATCATGTTTTTTGTAGTGGTTCTTGTCATCTCTGCTGTTCCATAGACACAAAAAGCACATATGCTTTGTGTAGCCCAACTGTAACCCAAGAAGTAATGATACAACTTTAAGGTCGCCACAAATATTCCATGTGTGGTCCTTATATTTGATGAGTCTTAGCAGCAGTTTCATCGATTCATAAGTCTCATTAAGGCCAGTGGCATGTGCTACAGGTATTGAAGGTTTTTCATTGCCGTTGTGCAGTAATACAGCTTCAAGGCTAGCTTTACTAGAGTCAATGAACAGTCTCCATTCTTTTGGATCATAGCGACAGCCAATCCCTTGCATCAGACCACTGATATCGTGGCAGAAACAAACGTTTTCTTCCTGTAAGTAAAATGATGAAAACTGCAAATGGCGATGGCGGAAATGGGAAACTTTGGTGTTTGGTTGGAGAAGATTAAATTCTTGAAGTCTTGAACCAAGCAACTCTGCCTTTTCTTTTGGTAATTCCAAATCGCGCACTAAGTCATTTAACTCCGCTTGACTTAACAAATGTGGGGAAATATTTGCATCTGGAACATATATGCCATCTTTCCCTGTTTCTATATCACTAGCAGAATCTTCAGATGAACTGCTGTCTGTTATCGTTGCTGGTGGAACTGGTGGTGGATTTGTTTCATCATGTGGTACTGGTTTCATTGCTGATTCGCAGTTTGGGTACGTGATCTTTGATTTGTTTTTCTTTGTGAAACCAGCAATCTTTGTCAAACAAAAATAACAATCATTGAAGTGATTTTTCGGCTCACGCCAAACCATGGGGACTGAGAACGGCATAGCTTTTCTTTTACCATTCATCCAAGCTATTAACATTGCATTGCACTGTGCACAGCAAATATGTGGTGCCCAGTCCCTCTGTTGGTCTCCTAACTTACAGTCAAAATAACACTTGTAGGCAAGTTTAATCTTTGTTGTTATGTTTCTACGTTGTGGCTTAGGTGTATATTGTCCACAGACAAAGCAGAAGTTGTCTGGGTGATTTACACAAGCACGTCTATTTGATGCCATTTTGAATTACCATACAATATCTGAAAAAACGTAGGAAGTAATTATTACGATGTGCAAAATAAAAAGAAATACACACCGTAGTACAAAACAAATGCTATAAAAACACACAAGTCACCACAACCTGTCACTTGCTCATCAGCAGAGAGCTTCAACAACCGTTCTGCTTGACTGTCACGTAGCGACTGACCGTTGGGCCGTTGCCCGTTACTATGCTCTTGACTCAGTGTTGCCAACTCGGGATAAATTTTATTTATCAAAATTGTTCGAATTTGTATATAGTTGGCAAAAAAATTGCTTTAACCTTGAAAAGCAAGTTTCATATTACTGGCATTAAGCCGATTAAAACCAAAATCTGGACGTGGTAGAAAATTTTACTAAAAGTGATTTGCATTTTACACAAAATCTAGACGTGATAGAAAAAATCTAATTATAGATTTGAAATCAGCATACCGAAATTAGCTAGGAGCACCTATTTGGTCTTCTGTAACAAAATCTTTGTTGCCTAGTGTTATTCATTTGAATAAATTTGTTTAAGAAAACCATTTTCCTAATTCACCTGAGCATAATATTACTACTACTACTAATAATAATGATGATGATGATAATAATAATAACAACTGATCGCTACAGGAACGTGTATATCACGACATTTTCAGTGTCGCTGCGGTTTATCTCTTATAAATGTTATCTTTTATAACGAAAAACGGATTACAATTAAGGTTAGTTTAGGTTAGACAAGGTTTGGTTAAACTTATTGGCTTTTTTAAATGTCGCGATATAGAACTGAATGCGAAAATGCGTGAAGATGTCGCGGTTTTTTAGAGTAGCCAAATGCGTGTTTGTGTGCGCAAGCGCGCGTTAAAAAAGGCTAAGAAATTATAGGCACAAATGTTTGCGGCAAAAGTCTTTCTCTGGGGAACATTACTTAATTATAAACAAATTAAGTACTGAAAGGAAAAGAAACTGTAACACGAGATGTTTGTAGTTTGTTCTGAGACGAGAGAGGACGGTGTGAGTGTTTGTACATCGCTAGAGTATGACATCACAAATGTAAACATAACTTATTATGCGACTTAAAACCACAGTGCAGCACTTTATATATATATATATATGTGTGTGTGTGTTTGTGTGTGTGTGTGTGTGCGTGTGCGCGAATTGCTGATTCGTTTATTATGTATTTTTTTTCTACTGTTGTAAAATAAATTTCCGTATAATAACAGACATCATTTCCAATTTAACTACGTCCTCTTCAAATTTTATTTTTGCTTTTACATATATATATATATATATATATATATATATATATATATATATATATATATATATATTCTATTTTTTTCCCCGGGCATTTCAGGTCGCACCTGCGCGAACAATGGACGAAGATAGAAAATAAAATTTGGTGCTTGTACTTTTCTTTTTAAGCGTTTATATTATAATATATATATATATATATATATATATATATTGGAATTTGTCCTTCCAATGAATTCTTCTCTAACTTGAATTTTGTTAACGAAAAAGATTGCTTTTGATAATACTATGTTTCGTATTGAAGTAACGGTGCTTTTTATCTAACAGTAAAGTCCAAGAAGTTTGTGTGTGAAATTGAAACGCGTTTCCAGGTAATAAAAATATGTAGGTATAATATATATATATATATATATATATATATATATATATATATATATATATAATATATATATATATATATAGTAGAGAATTCTAAGAAATTCAATGTACATGTCATTTGAAATAGTGAAATTAATAATTATTAAGCATTGTTTTAATAAAAAATTTCTAATTTTGCTTATTGTAACCGTTGGCGAAAGTTAATTAAAAATTTTTGGAGATAGAATTCCAGTAAATACGTTTAGATTTTACGTGATAAGTTTTCTTTTTGAATTGAAATTGTTCCACACACAAAGTGTTCATTTATTATATTTTTTCTTCTTAAATGAACTTGAAAATTCACAGAATATTATTTCTAGTTAACTGTGAAAATAATAATATTTTATATATATATATATATATATATATATATGTGTGTGTATATATACATTCAACTGCAAAGAACACGCAGTATAAATAACGTAAAGAACGACGCTTGTATAGGAGATATTCCGCGCAAGACGAGAGAGAGAGAACAAAACAAATGAAAAAATGAGGTGTGTGTGTGTGTGTGCACGAGTTGATCATTCGTTTATTATATACATATACAAGCGCATCCTTTCCCACTGTTACTCGTGATTTAGCGTGAATTGCGATATTAATAATAATAATAAAAATAGGAATTATGTAATAATTTATTTATTTTAGTTGTGTAAAGAGCGTGTGTTTAAATTCTAATTATTTATTTAATAAACAGAATTTCTTTTAAAGAAAATTGTTGGAATTAAGAAGATTCATCTGTTATGGTAACGAATTAAAATAAATGGCAGTACCTCCTCTCTCTCTCTCTTCTCTCCTCTCTCTCTCTCTCTCTCTCTCTCTTTCTGCCCCTTTGGCTGGTGAGGGAACCCCTTCCTCCCCAAAGAGGCGCCCTTAGGTTAGGTATGCCCCTTTGGGGGGTTCAGCTTGGGGGAGAACTCCGCCTCCAAGTTGCATACCCCTTGCAATCCCATTTTGGGGTTGGCAACAAAGGTCGGTACTCCCCTTTGGGGAGATCAGCTTGGGGGATAACTCCAGGTTGCATACCCCTTGCAGTCCCATTTCGTGGCTGGCAACAAAGGGGGTGGCTTGGCAACGAGGGGGCGAGGCGGGGCTTTGCAACAAAAGGGGGGTGTGGGTAGCACTCTTGCAACAAAGGGGATTGGGGCTGGGTGGCACTTTTGCAACAAGGGGGTGGCACTCTTGGAACAAAGGGTGTTGGGGTTGCACTATTGCAACAAAGGGGTGGGTGGCACTATTGCAACAGTATGCAATATTACGTAATATTATGCAACATTTGACTCATACATTTTGACACCATACTACTGCTGGTAAATACTTAAATGCATATATTTGGTTATTATAGCCAAGTAACTTTTTTGTGGTGTGTGTGTGTGTGTGTGTGTGCGGAAAATCGTTACGTATAAAGCATATTTATGCAGAAAAACTCACTGGTGTATCTTTCAAATTTAGATATTAAGATAGGGAATCAACTATATAAAATTTGAGATTTGTGCTCCAATCAAATACAAAGAGAACCTTTCCTTTCCTTTTAGGTGTCCCATATGATGCTTCATCATTTCATGGGGTTTAGGACTGTTGTCCGTTCCCTCGAGTTGAACTGGTGAAGCAGCGAGTTGCTGCCTTTCGCTGTCCACTTCACATAACCTGGTACAGTGGTACACCTGTCTCATCTATAGTCCAGGCAATTTGTAGTTAGACCTGGGCAAAATTGCTTCAGAAGCTTTCTAAACTGTTTCCAGCTCAGGAACCATTGCCGAATAACATATCCAAAATCCGACAAAATTGGACCCCGGGAACACCCCCAAAAATGAAATTCAAAATGGCGGACTGGATGTTTCCCACGAAAAAAAAAAAATATATAATTTACATTTATTTATAGAGATACATTTGATGCTTTTTCTTTCAGTTGTAATGTTTTAAATAATTCAACAATATACAGCACAACCAGTTATTACGCAAATATAATGTTATATAGCTTTTTACAGATTTTTATAATCAATAATACAACAATTATTTTTTTCCCAGTTTCAAGTTATGTTCATTACAGAAGAAGTGATACCTGGTCACAAACATACAGAAATTAATCCTCTTCATCACTATCATCGGATAGATTACCGGTACTTGGGTTGTTATCGCAACCACTGATTTGGCACTCGCCACAAGCGGCTGAACAGGGCATTCCATTACGCTTGCATCCACATCTTGAAGTAGCACATTTCGTCTTGCAGGAGCAGCGGATCATGTTGAGTAGATAATTTGGGGCTGGTGGCTTGTCGCAGAGAGAGAGAGAGATAACTTTGCTGGATTTTCAGAAGGCAAACTTAACATTTTCTGCAGGTACAGGTATATCGATTTCAGGTAATTGTGATGTCCGGCTGCTGCAATTATGCGGATGGTCTCCAGCATAGCTTGCAAGTGCAAATCCCACGAGCCGGTTCTGTCTGCTGTTATCAAGGAACGTGTAATGTTGATCATTCGCTGATATTCCAACCAGAGTTGACTTGTTTGCGAAGTAGATTGTAGGTCAGTTTTCTTCGCATCCAAAGTGGTGCAATCTGAGACAATGCATTCGAAGATTCCACATCCTCAACTGATTGTTTGGCGGTCATAACATCGTCGAGTAGGTCACAAGCTTCCTTATGGAGGTCATGAGGAGTTCCATCTTCATTACGAGGGAAAACGTCTGCGACTAGTAAGGTACTAAGAGCTGCATCTACTATCATATGACCACGTATCGCTCTTGAAACAGCTTTTCCAGACATCATGTGTTGCACGGCATTTGGTCCGTATATTTCTTGAAGTACTTCAGACAATCCTGAACCATTCATAAGAGTACCGACTGCTCCCAAAAGATTCATCAGAGTGTGAAATGATCCCAGCATTAAAACAATGTCCTGCAGGTCTCTCTGTTCATTGATGATTTGAGAAGCTTTCCAGAACAAAGGCTGATCAAAGGTAATAATGCATGGGACTTTTTGATCGCGTGCTATCTTGCTCAAATATAGTAATGTCGAAAATATGCAGGTCATGTCAGTTGGCGACATATCTATGATGGGAAGGAACGTGATCGACGCCACACCTGGATGTGAGACACTTGATCCACCGTGAATTGCCTGCATTGTCCCGGACCAACTTGGACCTGATCTTTCTGCTGAAGATATCTGCCAGAGAAGACTAAGTCGACTTATGGTGGCAGTGGGTACTGGAAGTTCGCGGAATGAGATGTCCCTCAACATGCTTCTCGCGTGTCTATATTCCCTAATGTCAACGGTTGCAATCTTCTTAATGTCATTGTCACCAACATTACGCCTGTGAATAGAAGGGTGGATCTTGATCTTCGGAGTTATTGCGGCAATCATACCCATTCCATGAAAGGTATTCTTCCCATCCAAAGTGCAGACATCATGATCGACGTTATCTGCTGCTAGAAGGACTGCAGTGTTTTCATCAACAGTAAAAGAGCCAGACCCACTTGCCAGCGCCGCGTTTCTTTCGAATCTTGTTACTTCTGCATACGACGAACAGTAACCCAGCTGATGGAGAACGTCAATAAGGTACCTTGACCTAAAGTTGTGGTGTAGCTGAACCGACAAACCGATCTGTAGTGGACATAGTAATCCTCTAGGACGGGTTGCTTGCATAATGCTCTGCCCAATTGCACCTATTTTTCTTGAAGCATCCTGTCCCGCAAATGCTTTTGATAATAGCAATTTCAGACTGTTGGGAATGTAATCAAGAGCACTTTCTGCAGTGATGTCATTTGGAGATGGATACACATCTTTTCTAGGCGAGTCGACAGACTTGATATCACTTCTGATTATTTTTGCAGCAGCTTCTACTAGGTAAATCTTCTGTAGCTCTATATCTATATCACATTCTTTCGACTTTTTGTGATAATCTATAAGAATTTCATTAGCTGTCTCTCGTAGTGTTACTACATCTGCCTTCCCACTTTCACCTGATATTATGATTGTCTCCGTAACGTTCTAAAAGCTTTCTCTTCATGTGCCTGCGTTCGTAGACAGAGCTCTGACCAATGTTCCCTCTAATTTTTTTTAGTCCGTGTGCGCAAGAAATTTTCGTTGTGCATACATTTAGATTCATGGTGAAAAATTGTGCAAACTTTTCTGAGCGCTATTATCTTCAAAATTAAATATATATAAATATTAAATACTTAATAAATATAATTTCCATAAGGTGACAGCTTGATCATTCCGGTACTATTAAATGGATATTAAAAAACTGTTTACAATATTATATATTCTTAAAAAAGAAAACATTTTATCCATTCTAAAAATATGAATAAAATAAAAAATAGTAAAATAAAATTCAACAAAATAAAGAAATAAAATAAAAATAACATTAATAATGGAAATGACTATTTTCGTTATCATTTCTCAAAACAATTTTTAGCATTTAGCAATTTAAAATAGACTATCAAGATTAATACATAATTTTATCTATTCACAAAATAGGAATAAAATAAAAAATAATAAAATTCAATAAAATAAAATATAATCAAAATAACATTAAATGAAAGTGCCTTTCATTTAAGTATGCTTATGATTTCTCCCTACGATCTTTAGCATTTGCCCATTCCAAATAAACTATGAAGATTAATACATCCGTCAGCATTCAGGTAACTTTTAATTCGCATGAGCATATCCAAATGATTTTCTTTCAAGTGGTTTCTTAATTTGTTCTTTATAGAATTCATTAAACTGAAATTTTTGAAATTACTTCATTTACTGTCGTGACTCATGATACGCTTGAGCCTGTGGGCATTTTATTTTGCTGTATGCGCGGGTTTCACAACGCGTGTGCGCGTGCACTCGCGCACACCTTAGAGGGAACATTGGCTCTGACTTCCTTGAAGATATTCCTCCATTTTGGAAATTAGGTCTCCAATCAACAGTTGTTCATCATCATTCTCTTCCAGGTAAGCACAGGTCTGAAGGAATGCTTGGTGTTGCTCTTCATTAGTTGGTCTCCCTTTCTTCGAATCATGATCGTCGGAGGAGTATGCGCGAGGAATGTTTTTTCCACTTCGAAAATTTACGCTGCAGGTGTGATGGTAGACACAATCTGCAGCAGAAAGATCACGAAGATAATACTCCAGACGGCCTTTTACATTAAACGACCATTCATCGCAGCGGCTTTCACAGCACCTTTTTATGGTTTCGGAGAACTCTGTAGTTCTTATTTTGACATGCTCTGATTTTGGTTTGTGTTTGGAAAAAAAGTCCACAAAGGTATCACAAAACAAACAGTGAATAGCACTGGAAAATGCGTATTCATGAAAACGAGCACTTTTCCTTGGTATTGCCTCGGCTGCGGTCTGTCGCTTCTTATTTCAATGGTCTTTTTATCCGTAAACCTTTTCCTACATACAACGTGAACACTTATTCCAGCTGTTGCAACAACATCGCTTCCACGGCTGCGGCTGGATGCATTTATACCATCTGCTCCTTTTTGCGAGATGTGAACCACTTCCTGTCCGCTGTCCAATTTCTCCTTACAAATCACGCATAATTCTTCAGGGGTCTGCATTCTTGAAGGCGGACGCACACCGAGTCAGCCGTACACCGAGTCAGTCTGAAACAGAAAACACAAATTAATAAACTGTGTTGCAGTATTTAAAAGGAGTACATAATAACAGTTTTAAAGAAAATGACAAGCACAAATACGCAGATTTGATAGTGGGTAGTAGGAATTAAAGAGTTGTATATAATATAAGTTTATAAAGATGTAGCAATGTCCATTCTCACATACACTCCATACAGTATATTTTATTTACATTACGTGACGTCATAGTTTAATACTAGCCGCCTAATACAATTTTTAGTGTCATATAGGTTAATTTAGAAACGAAAATGTGTTTTAAAACATTTTACTGATCAAGAAAAACGTCATAACTCTCTCTACAAAGCGAAATTAAAATTTATTGTATTTCGTAGGAAACTGCCAGTCCGCCATTTTGAATTTCATTTTTGGGGGTGTTCCCGGGGTCCAATTTTGTCGGATTTTGGATATGTTATTCTGCAATGGTTCCTGAGCTGGAAACAGTTTAGAAAGCTTCTGAAGCAATTTTGCCCAGGTTGAAGCTATTTTTACTCTAGATTGCCTGGACTACTAGTATTGTTCAGAGTCAAGTATCTAGTCTTTTTTTGAAGACTTCTAACACTACACCAGTAGTATTCCGTCGTTCCTTTGGCAGCTGGTTCAATAATGTAACCCTCTGACAACAAAGCTAATTTCCTTCAGGGTTGAGGATGTTTCCTGTTCCCTTTGTTTGGGAGCACGGTACATTCTTCCATTCCTATCTTCCACTGTTATCTGAGAAGTTACTATGTTCAAAGTGAGATGAGGGACTATTTTTTTTCATTATTTTCCATGTGTAAATATTGGTGTACCTCTCTTTTTCTTTCCGGCGAATATAAATTTCATTCACGTAAACCTTTCCATTCAATTCTTTGCATCCATTGATCTTGAGTGTGAAGTTTCCCTGACTCTCTTCCATATAGTTGACTAATGTCATTTTTAACGGGGACGTTAAGACAGAGCAATTCTCCAACTTGAGTATGATCAGTGTTTTCAACAGAGGAATCATTATATTCCTGTCTCTTCTTCTAAAGGTTTTCAGTAGCTGTCCAATTATTCCTTTTGCTTTGTTTACGGCTATCTTATTTTGTCTCTCAAATTTCGCGTCGTCAGTCATTATAACTACCAAAGCTTTTGCTTTAGGGTTTCTCTGAATTTCACGGACTTTAGTTCTTCACTTCTTCCGAAGGTTAATATTGAAATTTCTCGGTGTTAAATTTTATAGTGATGCCTTCTCACCAACTGTAACTTCTGTTCGTGTCTGTTTGTAGAGATTGTATATTGTCTGGGTTTCTTATTTTTCTACTAATTTTTATTTCATCGGCAAAGGATATTACTCCGCTATCAGTAGTAATTTCGTCATCTGTATCAGTAAGCATGATGTTATATAATGTATACACTTTGGTTTTGCTTCCGTTCAAATTGTTCATTCTGACGAAGGTCAAGCTTAATGCTCCGGTTTGGACCTACAGCTTAACGTGGAGTCCTGACCATGACCGAACACAGGTTGTCAGAAATTATAAATTCCTTCCCCAGACTCGATCTCACGACCTCCCGATCAGCACCCTAGCGTCTTAACCGCTAGGCCACCTAGGGTACCCATTATCTACCAACTTATGCTTATGAAAGGATGAACAGCTGGGTAAACTGCGCGCCGCTCGTTCTCACTAGGAGCCGAACCCGGGTCCGGTGGATCTTTTGTCAGCGATGCTAACCACTACCACTGAGGCCCCAGACCATGTCCAACCCTTGTCAACCTGAAATCTAAACATAATAACACTAAGTTCACCACGGAAACAAAAACTAACAATGCTTTACCATTTCCAGATACTTACCGTATATACTGTACGTAGATAATAATCGTTTTACTATGTTTGTTTAAGAGAAAAACTTTTACTGGATTGGGAATGAAATTTGACTCTGTTTACCCCAATCAGATAAGAGAAGGACTTTAACTTAATCTTAAACAAAACGGATCATTTTTTTTAAATTAGTGCTTTTCCGCAATAAATTATAATTAAAAGTCTTCAAGGAAATGGTTTTCAATAAAAAATCATTTATAGTTAATATCGCAAATACTTAAATTTTAAATTTTAAAAAAATTAGGAAAGTACAGTGTCAATGTATATATATATATATATATATATATATATATATATGTATATATATATATATATATACAGGGTGTCTCGTAAGTCTGGAACCATAGGGCAAAATGATAAAAACGGCAATAAAAACGCCGAGACTTTTGGGGACTGTTTGTGAAATGAACGAGGATGGTAGCGGCTGTTTCATCGTCGGTGGATGTCCTCGGAGGCCCACTGCGTAGTTTATCTCCTATGGATCCCGTTTCCCTGAAATTTGCTACAAGTTCGCCGACACAGCTGTGTGTTATCGGCGCGCGGTCCGGATGCAATCTGTTAAATTCCTCAGCGACCTCCCTCTGACTCCGATTTCCTACGAGCAGAATTACCTGGATGCGTTCTTCCTTACTCAAAGGCATCACGAGCACTGGTATAAACGGAAAAACACGAATTACTTATTTTACCCTATGGTTCCAGACTTATGGGACACCCTGTGTGTATATACATACATATATATATATATATATATATATTAGTTAGTTAGTTAGTTAGTTAGTTACGATAGAAGTGTTCTTCGGGAACCTTATCCCCAATAGGAATATAAAGAGAAGAGATACGACTCTCAACATTTATTGGCCAAACGTTTCGGTCCACTCAGGGGCCATCTTCAGTGACTACATGAAAGCATCTAAAGACAATCAAAAATATAACTACACTAAATACAAATGTCAGAAAATATACTATACATAATAAACCTAATACAATAAGCAAATAGTTAAAAATAGCTTAAAAAAATTATCTGGAACAGTAAGAATAAAACAATAAAAGTTAAACCCATTAAAAATAAAACAATAAACTAAAATTTTTAAAATTTTTAAAATTAAAAAAAGAAGACTAACCTGGAGGGTAAGAGTTGCAAATAACAACTGGAGAGAAAAAAGAAAAGGAGAAAGAACCTACTGTAAGTTACTGCGTTGTATTGAAAATGTGTTAGTTGGTTGATTAGGAAGCAAGTAATTTTGTCGAGGAAAGGCTATCATTTAATTCTGGATTTAACTTCTTGATAAAAAGGGATACTAAAATTTTGAGATCAAGAGAATTAAAAGCAGTCGACAGAATCGTAAAGGAGTCCTGGGTCTCTGAATGGTGCCGGATAGCAGACAATACAATAAAATTTCGTTTCTTGATGTTACCGTAAATAAACATAGTCGAGGCTTCTAAACACAGGTATACAGAAAACCAACCACCATCCAACTCGGTACTCATTTTTTTAGCAATTTCCCACTTGGTTTTAAGCTGGCTAGTATTAAAAGTGTTTTTAGAGCCTATCACCTCTGTTCAAGTTGGTCTTCATTTAACTTAGAAATTTAGTATCTTAAGAGATTTTTTAACTATAATTTTTATTGCACTTTGACTATTGAGACTTTAATTTCAAAATTTATAGTTAATATCGCAAATACTTAAATTTTAAATTTTAAAAAAATTAGGAAAGTACAGTGTCAATGTATATATATATATATATATATATATATATATATATATATATATACAGGGTGTCTCGTAAGTCTGGAACCATAGGGCAAAATGATAAAAACGGCAATAAAAACGCCGAGACTTTTGGGGACTGTTTGTGAAATGAACGAGGATGGTAGCGGCTGTTTCATCGTCGGTGGATGTCCTCGGAGGTCCACTGCGTAGTTTATCTCCTATGGATCCCGTTTCCCTGAACTTTGCTACAAGTTTACCGACACAGCTGTGTGTTATCTGCGCGCGGTCCGGATGCAATCTGTTAAATTCCTCAGCGACCTCCCTCTGACTCCGATTTCCTACGAGCAGAATTACCTGGATGCGTTCTTCCTTACTCAAAGGCATCACGAGCACTGGTATAAACGGAAAAACACGAATTACTTATTTTACCCTATGGTTCCAGACTTATGGGACACCCTGTGTGTATATACATACTATATATATATATATATATATATATATATATATATATATATATATATATATATATATATATATAGTAGTTAGTTAGTTACGATAGAAGTGTTCTTCGGGAACCTTATCCCCAATAGGAATATAAAGAGAAGAGATACGACTCTCAACATTTATTGGCCAAACGTTTCGGTCCACTCAGGGGCCATCTTCAGTGACTACATGAAAGCATCTAAAGACAATCAAAAATATAACTACACTAAATACAAATGTCAGAAAATATACTATACATAATAAACCTAATACAATAAGCAAATAGTTAAAAATAGCTTAAAAAAATTATCTGGAACAGTAAGAATAAAACAATAAAAGTTAAACCCATTAAAAATAAAACAATAAACTAAAATTTGTAAAATTTTTAAAATTAAAAAAAGAAGACTAACCTGGAGGGTAAGAGTTGCAAATAACAACTGGAGAGAAAAAAGAAAAGGAGAAAGAACCTACTGTAAGTTACTGCGTTGTATTGAAAATGTGCTAGTTGGTTGATTAGGAAGCAAGTAATTTTGTCGAGGAAAGGCTATCGTTTAATTCTGGATTTAACTTCTTGATAAAAAGGGATACTAAAATTTTGAGATCAAGAGAATTAAAAGCAGTCGACAGAATCGTAAAGGAGTCCTGGGTCTCTGAATGGTGCCGGATAGCAGACAATACAATAAAATTTCGTTTCTTGATGTTACCGTAAATAAACATAGTCGAGGCTTCTAAACACAGGTATACAGAAAACCAACCACCATCCAACTCGGTACTCATTTTTTTAGCAATTTCCCACTTGGTTTTAAGCTGGCTAGTATTAAAAGTATTTTTAGAGCCTATCACCTCTGTTCAAGTTGGTCTTCATTTAACTTAGAAATTTAGTATCTTAAGAGATTTTTTAACTATAATTTTTATTGCACTTTGACTATTTAGACTTTAATTTCAAAATTTTTAAATAACTTATATTCGGCCAAAATAATTCAGTCCACGGTTCCGAAACAGAAGGTTTATCTTAAGCCTCCTTTTTTAGACCAACTAACTTTTTAACAAAGATGTCCACTCTATTTTGGACAGACACTTCCCTCAATGCAACTTCATAATTATATATTCTAATCCTAATTTTCTGCAATCTTTTTTCCGCCATAAAGATCGCCTCCCCGTGCTTTTGAGATCCTTTGTTATTTATCTATATACGAGAACATGTGCGACCTGCCAAAGTTGCTATGTAGGACAGACTGCCCTGCAATTAAAACTTAGGATTTCGAAGTGTTATAACCCCTCCGTCTATGGCCCTGGGGTAGTTCGAATCGACGGGGGTTCTGGTTGGGAGGCAGCAACGGATATTTTCTCGCGATACTTTTCTTCTATAATATTCTAATTTCTTTCTCTCGCTCTATGGTCGACAGTTGTTAATTCTTCTTTCTATAATACTCTGATACTTTCTCTTGGTACTAAATTTATCGACTTTACTGACTAAATTCCTGAAGAGAACAAGGCTCGAAGGAAAAGATAAACAAATTTCTTTGACTGTAGTTTACTTCTAAAATGTACAGGTAGTGCTCTGAATTTACAGGGGTAGAGGTTCGACCTCTTTCGACCATGGCTCAGGCCGGAATCTAAAAATTAAGGAGGCAAGGGGCCTCTGCCCCTCCTCGCAGCGAGGCTGCTAACAAGGGAGTGTAGTCTAAGTAATCGAAGTCGGAGTGAAGAAGTGAAGTGACTTTTACAATTACATGCTTTATACATATCATCTAAATTTTGGGGAATGCAGTTTGAAGGTTAAGTTTCCTCCTTTAAACACATGATCAGATGAAAGATTCCAAATAAAAATTTTAAAAATACAAATAAAAAATTATCGTATTTTCGCCGAGTATACATTTCTAAAGGCGACATAATTTCGGAGTAGTACATAAGTACAATCTAAGTACATCATTGAGTACGTTGTAATTTTGGTTCACAACAATCATGATTATAATTATGGATTAATTCACATTCCCTTAGTATCGTTTAGTTACAATCCCATTTAAAGTATATTATTACATTATATATTAAATTATTACATTTAATTACAGTTTCATTAAAGTTTATTACATTATATTAAATTAAAGTATTACAGTTAATTACAATTAAACAGTTACTATAACTTTGTTTTGTTTTTACAGTGTTTCATATTAATATACAATTAAGACGTTAGAAATATAGTACAAAGTACATGGGAACATACGGTATATAACATAATATAACATAACACACATGATTATAAGTTATAAATCTGAAATCAGAGGGACAGGAGGTCTTTCGTTTTTCAGATGTTCGATTTATGCTGATTAGCGGAATTCGACCACTCACCTAAGCATTTATGAATATCTTGCGAGAAATTAATTAATTTAAAGAAGAGAAATAAAAAGAATACATGTGAACGGATGTACAATTGTACATGTACGTAACGATGTACGTAATCATCAGGGGACATGTACGAATGCACAAGTTTTGTACACATATTGGTACGTAACACAATAGGTTGTGTGCGTAATATAGACATGCGTAAACATGGACTGATAGGTTGATAGGCATCAGTAGACAATAGGTAGGACACAACATATAAATAATGACGTATAGAGAATGAATTTTATTATTATTATTATTAAAGAATTTACCATACATTGAATACGGAAGATGTCCAAATACTAAACACGTGATTCAGTGTTCAAGGTATGGAAACCGTGAAGGAAATTTAAGTTATTTTATGAGGTCATAGTGTATAAGTCATTATTGGGAGGATTTAAAAGAAACGAATTAGAGAAAAAGAGTGGGTATTAAGGAGTAAGATGTACAACTACGGGTTCCAATCCTGTTATATGCAATGTGTATGCATAATCTAGGGACGAGGGTGAGATGCAAGACAACCATAATTAATAATAATAAATTCTATAACAAATGAAAAATGGAAAATGGATACGACTAAACCATAGAAATGATAGATCGTAGGGTTGTGACACAAACAAAAATAGAAAGCTACAAATAAATCTTTTAGCCAAAATCGCATCAGGCGATTTTGGTTTCTCATGTAAAAATGAATATGGATTATTCATTGTTCATTTTTACAGAAGCATTTGGGTTTTTCTATCGAACTTCTCGCCCTCTTTCCACTCCTGAATCCTCTACTATCCGGCATCATTCAGAGACCCATGACAACCTGTGCCCCCAGGACTCCTTTATGATTCTGTCGTCTGCTTTTAATTCTCTTGATCTCAAAATTTCAGAATCCCCTTTTTATCAAGAAGTTAAATCCAGAATTAAACGATAGCCTTTCCTCGATAAAATTAAATGCTTCCTAACCAACCAACTAACACCTTTTCAATACAACGCAGTAACTTCGGTTTTCTCCTTTCCTTTTTTCTCTCCAGTTGTTATTTGCAACTCTTACTACCTAGGTTAGTCTTTTTTTTTTTTAATTTTAAAAATTTTAATTTTTTGTTTTATTTTTAATGGGTTTAACTTTGATTTTTTACTCTTACTGTTCCAGATAATTTTTTTAAGCTATTTTTAACTATTTGCTTATTGTATTAGGTTTTACAAGCGCTAGCTCGCGATCGCTCGCGACCGTTGTACAACTTGGCCCTCATGGCAGGTAATCCTCCGGGCGGGTAGCACTGTGATCCAGCTACAAAATTTTAAAAAACGGCATTATCCCCATTACCCACACCCCTCTCCCCCATTACCCCCACCCCTCTCCCCCATTTCCCCCCAACCCCAGTCCCCTAGTACCCCCACACACAAAAGTAAAAAACGCCATTACCCCCACCCCTCTCCCCATTACCCCCAACCCCACTCCCTCAATTACCCCACCCCCTCCCCTCTACTCCCCGGCGGGTAGCACTGTGACATATACTGCAACCCGCCCTCCGGGCGGGTAGCAGTATATGTCACACAATGTGAAGCTCAGGATTTGATATTCACGGCTGCGTTCTTTTCTGTAGTTTTATCGCGGTGCTGGGGCCTTCGGACCCAGTAATTGTGATCTAGGGACGGGAAACGTGACAGAGCACATCGACAGCTCATGGACTATCAGTTGGTGGTGGTTGCAGAATTTTCCGATGTGCCGTTCAGTCTGTGCACGGTTCCGAAGAAAGCGGACAGACACACACACACACACACACACACACACACACATTGTAGCTCAATAGTATATAGGATTATGTATAGTATATTTCTGACATTTGTATTTACTTTAGTTATATTTTTCATTGTCTTTAGATGCTTTCATGTAGTTACTGAAGATGGCACGATGGCACCTTAGTGGGCCGAAACGTTTGGCCAATAAATGTTGAGAGTCGTATCTCTTGTCTTTATATTCCTATTGATGATATATATATATATATATATATATATATATATATATATATATATATATATATATATGGGATTGAACTCAGAATGGTCCCCTGAGATCTTTTATGTTACACACAGACTGTGCATGGAACAAGGAACTCTTCTGGGAAAATTAAATTCACTATAGTTCCAATAAGTTATGGTAAATGACAAGTACTATAGTTTTTCTTTTTCATGATGTTAGCCCGACGTAGGCAACGGGTCACTCGCAAAGAGGCCCCAAAATATAGCTTCCCTCACCAGCTATTTGCCAAGCAGATAAAATCCAGCTTTGGGACAGGATCTAGGGTTTACAGCTACACCTAGCCTACTATATTCAGCACCTCAATATACACAGGAAACTCGTTGGATTCACGTCGGATTGAATACATCAAAGAAAAAGGGGGTAACTATCGTATTTTCTGCCAAAAACCAAAACTTAAACCTCAACTGGCAGAATTGAGGCAAGTGGCAAGTGACAAGAAGAAATAATAATGATAGCAATAACAATAACAAATACAATGTGAAGTTTATAAAATCTTACATAATTTTAAATGAAATGCTTTATTGTATATTTAGTGGAAAATAAATGCTGCTTAATAAAAAATATAAAGAGAATAGATTACAAAATTAAAGATGTTTAATAAAATTAGGATATTTTAAATAGTTGATTACAAAATTGATTACTATGGTAAAAATGGCAATAATGAACTTATACATCAGTAGGCGCTAATAACGTGCATTTTTAGTGATTTCCAAATATATTTAGTGAAGAAACTTGCCTGATATGCATGGGATTTGCATTCCATACATCTATCTGCTCCTTTGAAAGAGTCAGTTCCCGCACTTTCTATTGTATAGTTAGGTTTGTGTATAAAATCACTTGGCAGTCTGGTGTTATAACGATGGTGTATTTGATGAAGGGTGGAGGGTTGCTGTTTGAATGGGTGATGTATATCGATTTTTTTTGATAACTTTGAAGATATTGACAGCAACATTGAATGTGTGTAAGTCATTTAGTTTTTAAAATATTTAGCTCTTCAAACATCGGGGAAGTGTGACTTTGTCTGCTCTCATTATTCGAGAGAGTTCGCATGCATTTTTTATGAATTACTTCCAAAGGATATCTTATATATTTCTTTGAGCTACACCATGTTGTAATGCAATATAATAAATGTGGATGGATGAAGGAATAATATAAAGTAAGGAGTGCGTTTTGGGGAAGCGTCTTTTTAAGTTTCAATAATATGAAGAGAAATCTTGATATTTTGGATATTTTGATATATTGTACATGACTTTTGAAATATAATATTTCATTTAAATTAGTGTCAAATACTTTAACCTCATTCACCCTTGCAGGAGTAGCATTCCCAATTTTTATCTGACAGTTTGTATCAATATGTTTAGTGGTAATAATCATATAAGATGACTTTGTCAGGTTCAGTAAAAATTTATTAGCACATATCCATTTATACAAGTTTTCTAATTGCTTGTTCTTTTCATTAATCAGAAAGTCTGCGTTATGATGGGAAGAATTAAGTGTGGTATTATCTGCGTATTGTACGCGCTTTAACGTGGTTGGGAGATAAAAATCGTTGACGTGAATTAGAAATAATAGTGGTCCAAGAATAGATCTTTGTGGGACTCCACTAGATGGCATCGCCTTATCGGAAATTATATTTTAATATGATGGACTAATTGCGATTTGACAGATATGATTTAAATCAGGATATTTCCTCTTATCCATATATGTGAAGCTTATTCATGCGATTTCATGCAAAAGTGTATCAAATGCTTTTGACAAATCGAGGAAGACGAAGGTAATGTTTTTTGCTGTTTAAGTTCTGATATACATTTTCTAATAAGCTGTTTATGGCACCTTCCGTTATATGTCCACCTCTAAACCCAAATTGTGTTTTAGATAAAATATCGTATATGATTAAAAATTTAATAAGTTTATTGTACTCGATTTTTTCAAATGCTTTGCACTTGGCAATTCAGAAATGGGGCGATAATTAGATGGAACATTTGGGTTTCCCGACTTAAATACAGGGCATACTCTGGCCTCTTTTAGACGATCAGGGAATATATCTAATGTTACTGATTCATTCATTAGTTTACTGAGTGGTATTGCAATTTCATCGGACACTACTTTGAATATTTTTACTGGGATCGTATTGATGTCAGAATCTTTATTCTTTAGATTTTTATTGCTTGTGAGATGTCGTATGATGGGATTGGATCAAATAAAAATTAGTTTGGATTTGATTGTGCATGTATTATCAGTAGTGAGTGTCTTTAATTGGAATCGAGCTGCAGTATTGGAGCAGATATTTGCAGCGAAGTTGTTTAATAAATTGGCTATGTCTTTGGGGTCACTAAGAATTTCCGCCTTGTATGAGGGAGGACAAAGGACTTGTTTTATCCTTTTTCGTGTTAATTAACTCTTTCATAGCCTTTTTGGATTGGATTTTTGTTCATCAATTTTTGAACAATAATGAACTGCTTTTGATTTTATAATGTCTGCATTAAGTTTATTACAATAATTTTTGTATGTCTGTTCGGTAATAATAACAGTTTTTCCATAGTTTAAAGAGTATATGCTTGCGTTTAATTAATACTCACAATGAGTGCCAGGGTGGGCCATTGAATGCTGTATTTACTTTTAGATATTACTTTTGATTTAAAAGGAAAGTTTATGTTAAATAGTATATCCATTTGTGTGCCTGAGAATACTTGAAATTTTGTTAAAATGTTATGGTTACTTTCGATTATTCTTGTCCAATCAAAAGCTGTTATTTCTCTCAGGAAATTTAATTTGTTATTATATCTGTAAGATCTATAATCAACTTTTATAGTTTCCTAATACGGACAAGAAAACACAATACTAAAAGAAATTAACTACATTAATTTAAAAAATTTATCCTCAAATTGACTTGGAATGTATTTTTACTGATTGTCGTACTATCGGATCTTTCTTTCACGAGAAAGTAAAACTTCCAGACTAACTTTGCTCATCTCTGGTTTATAAATACATTTGTGATGAATGCAATTCATCCAGCATTGACAGAACAACTCGCTAGTTTCAAGTTCGAATAACAAACCAGAGTTCGTAGTAGTCGGACAAACACTTCACTCGCTGAACCAATGTTTTCTAATATTCGAGATTATTCTTATAAAATGTGTCATCAAATGAAAGAAAAAAAATTCAAATTTTTATGCAAGGACGGTACGGACCTTAACCAATTAGCCATTACATCTATACTCAGTTCGAAACCTAACTTCAGTGAGTACAGCATATCTCTTTCGACAATTTAGATATTCAGAGGTGAAACAGCGCCAAAAAATTTCCAGTTAGTAATGAATAAGCAGTTTCCCCATTTTCAAAAAGCGCTTAAGGCATTATTTATTTGTAGTAAATATAGCCAAATCAGTGAGAAGGATCAAAAAGTGGCACAGGGTTCAGGTTAACTAATGGACCCCACTGTTCTAACTCCTGTATCAGTATTATTATTATTGAGATTCGAACTCCTGATCTCAGTGTTACCAACGCTGTTACCACAGAGCTACAGACGTTGGCTGTAGTAAATAAAGGCTTTGATTTTAATTTTGATTTTAGTTGAAATTAAGCACTGAATGATAAAAAGCATTTGTCGAAGTCTTTGCAGAATAAAAATGTATTTGGGTTAGTTTTACTATTTATTATAAAACTAAGACTTCCAAGTAAAAAGTCTAAGTTTCATTATATATACACCTCGTAACCTCGTAGCAATTCCGTGCGTTGGTCTCTCTTCACACCTCCAGGCCTGGCTTGGTAGAGGAACGAGTTGCTCTCTTGCGTCTCCATCGCACACAGCCAGATACACCCGGCTCATCTTGTACCGTCCTGAGCCAAGTATCTAGTCTTCTTTTGATGACTTAAATTTTGACCACTTTGACGTTCCTGTCCTTTGGAAGCTGGTTAAAGAGTCTTGGCCCCCTGGCAACCAAACTATTTTCCTTCGGTGTTGAAGAGGTATCAGGCCTTTAGTTTGGGAACACTACACATTCTGCCTTTCCTATTTTCCAGTGTTGTTTGGATGGTAATTGGGCTTAGTTTGAGGTTTGGTACCAGTTTTTCGATCATTTCACATATGTAATTATGGTGTACCTCTCTCTTCTTCTTTCCAGGGAATACAGAGTTAATTTATGTAGTTTTTCCCAATAGTTGAGTTCTTTGCAGCCATCAATCTTGGCTGTGAAAAGTCTGAATTTCTTCCAGTTTATTAATTTCTTCCTTTTCATATGGGGACGTCAAGACTGAGCAGTATTCCAGTTTTGGTATGATCAATGTTTTCAGCAGCAGAATCAGTACTTTCTTGTCCTTCCTTTTAAATGTTCTTAGTACCTGTCCCGCGACTCTTTTTGCTTTATTTATCGCTATTTGATTTTGTGTCTCGAATTTCGCATCATCGGTTATTATCATATAACCCCCAAATCTATCGCTTTCGTGCTTCTCTGAATTTCCTGTCTATCTGGGGCACAATATGCTGTCTGTTCAAGTTCCTCACTTCTACCATGTGCTACTATACCATGATCACATTTGTCGAACGCTTCAGCAAAAATCTATGTATATGACATCGTAGTTTTCATTGCCTACAAGTGCGTCCAGGATATTGTTATAGTGCTTTATAAGTTGTGATAGGCATGATCTTCCTGATCGGAATTCGTGCTGATTCTCATATGATAACTAAACCCCACTCTAATAGACAGAGTTCATTTCCACAACAGTTTCAATGCCTACTGATATCCTCTTCGGGTGGATAGAGAACATTCGTTTTTCTGTATCCACCCGAAGAGGATGCCAGTAGGCATCGAAACTGTTGTGGAAATAAACTGTCTATTAGAGTGGGTTTTAATTATCATATTTTGACCTTCACGTAGAAAAAAGTGAAGTTTTTTGCATTTATTGTGCCGATTCTCGTTGAATCTTTCCAGTGTCTCCAAGAAGTCATAGATTTTCTCTCTAACTATTCAGTCAAATGCTATGGTAAGATGGGACGTCAATGACACTGGTTTATAGTTCTTTGCTTGAGCTCTATCCCCTCCTTTATACATAGGGACAATATTTGCTCTTTTTAAGATACTCGGTATTTCCCCAGTGTCTAGGGATCTTCTTCATATCCAGTATAATGGTGTAGCTATTTCATTTTTACAGTTTTTAATTAGTAATGCGTTCCATTTGTTCGGACCTGCAGCCGAATGTGATTTCATTTGTCCTACAGCTCACGCTATATTTTCTGGGGTGAAATAAAAATCTGTTATACAACCTCCTTGTAATTTCTCTTCAAAGAATACATCCATGTCAGACCGCTTTGTCACTTTTTGTGGTACTGAAGACTGATTCGTACTGGGCTCTCAGTCTTTTAGATATTGCTTTTAGATCGTCGGTTAGTTCATTATTTCCTTCCCCTAGGGGCACACGATAGTGGCGCGCGTTTTTGTTTTTCTTTTCGCACAGCTCTATAGAAGTATTTTAGATTTTCCTTTATTACTTCTACCGTCTTTTCCTCTTCCTTCTCTGTATGGCCCTTAATCAGGGCTTGTATTTCCCTATCGATACTCTCCAGTTTTTCTTGTATTACTTCTCTGGTATTGTTGTCTCGGCAATTTACTAACTTCACCGCTACTCTCTTTCTTTTGTGGAATATTGTTTGCTTTTACCTCTCGAACCAGTTCCACCTTCCTTTTGGCTGTGCTTTCAGAACATATTTTTCTAAAATTTCCAGCATCTTTTCTTCCAAGGTTGTTAGCATTTGTTCGGTTGTTTTATTCTTTAAAATTTGGGCCATGTATGATCTGATTTCTTCAAAATTTATAGTCTTGGAATTTAAGTTAAAAATCCCAAATTTGATTCTTCCTTCAGTATGAGTATTGTCTTTTAATGTCACCATATTTGTTGATATCTCGATTATGTTGTGGTCTGAGATAATAGTTAGGGTTATTTTTATATCATCACCAGGATTCCACAAACAAATATATATGTCCCCTTTACAGCGCGAGGCTGTCCCAGCCATGAACAGTAAAACATTAAATTACAAAACTATATATTAATAAATACAAAGCAAATCAGGCTGCCTACTAGGGTTGCCAAGTGTCCTTTATTTCAAAGGACAGTTCTTTATTTCAGCGACTTGTACGACTTTCTAGACATATTTTATCCATGAATATAATAAAGAAATTGTAAAAAATGTTGCACAAGTAAATTTTTATCATGATAAGCAATGGAATATATGGTAGCGTGCAAGTGTCCTTTATTCAAGATCTGTTGACTTGGCAACCCTACTGCCTACACAAGTTATCATTACCCTAACTTAAACTAAACTTAAACTTAACCTAAACTTAACGTTATGCTTAACCTAAACTTAAACCTACAATATTAAATATTTAAATAACTGGCACTTGTAGAAAAGGGGTTTGTTTAGGGAGCTTGCGAGAAGTTGCGAGGACTGGCTCCCAACTCCGTCTCCTAAAAAATTCGGAAGAAAATAACTAATAAACACCACTTACATAAATAACATTTTTCCAATAATAAAAAGCTTAAGTACTGTAGATACATACATTATATATACATAGAATCCAATTTATAACATACAGCCTACCTCTTTTGCAGAGAACAATTCTTAGATTACGGGTGTTACAGTATGCTGTCTCTGTCCAACCAAATCTAATATGAAAACATTTATGCATCACCCTAAAAGATATCTGATAATAGCTCAATATACACAATATTTTAGGATTTACAATCATGTACTGCACAGCATTAATGACTCCCCTAATACAAAAATTTCTTTACAGGGAAACCTTCGATAATACTTTTTCCTTATTTTAAATTTTACACCCTTTAATCACCAAAATTCCTACAGTTCAAGACCAGCTGTCCGCTTTCAAGGAACCAAAATTCAAAAGTCCAAGTACGCACGAAATTCAGCCACGTATCACATACCATACAACCAACCACCCAGCGGATCATCCAAAAATCACAACATGCACCCTGTTACAATATCATCACTCAAATTCGTGTTGTTCGTGAATACCAGATCCAGGCAGTTATTTTTTCTGGTGTGTTCTGTTATCTCTCGTGTTAACATAAATTCGTTTGTTAGAGCCATCAACATTTTCGCTTGCCCCTGGTCTTCTCTTGTGCCCCCCCATGTCCTAGTGTATATACTATATATATTTTTACCTATCTTTTTGTATTTTATAAATGGGAACTTAAAATCTCTGCAGAGTATTATATTTGGCGATGGAGAACTAATGAACTTTATTAGGTTTCTGATATTAGCAATAATATCCGAGAATTTTTCAGTTGGAGTGTTCGAAGGTCAATAGATGACTATAAGTACCTCGTTTAGTTTTTACTGCTAAAAGTTCGACGAAGCTGCTTGATTTACTTGGTATGGTCTATCTGTTCTATCAGCCCTTAGAGGCTTAGTAAGTTGTAAGCATCGATATATATTTTTCTTATCAACACAATATTAGCAGTTTTTGCAGTCTCCTTGGCAATCTTTACGATGTGTTTCTGTGAGCCACGCGATGTCGGCCCTTGTTTCGTCCATAAATCTTTTCAGGTATGAAACTTTGTTTAGTGAGTGGTTTGGTTTTATCAGCAAGGACAATATTTATGTTCTTCGTTTTGCGTTACTCCTTGTGCACTTCAAATTCGTTATCTTCAAATTCCTTATCCTTCAGTATCGCGTGTTTAGTAGCCCTATGGTCCTCCGAGAAAAATCCGTTTCCGCTTAACTGTTTTGGTACTTGCCAGGAGGCGGTTCGGCTCGGGGGTTCCCAGCTCTGTCGACTGCATGTGCTAATGAAGCTCAGCAGCCGTATTGTGCATGCGATGTTGAAAAAATTCAGTTCGCGATTTATTCACATAGTTGTCTTCTCGTTTTTCCTATTGTCCTTTGAGTTTGTCGGGAGATGATGGTTGTAGCATTTTTTTCCGTATTTGCAGGTTCCATATTTTGCGTAAGTCTTGCAAATGGCTGGGTGGTAGAATTTGTAGCTGTCTCCGAATTGACAGTAACCATTATTATAGTAGAAATTGCACACACACACCACACACAACACACACACAGTTTATATATATATATATAATATTATATATATTATATATATACACAGTATATATATATATATATATATATACACACAAACACACAGTGTATATATATATATATATATATATATATGATGAATAAAACCACGAAGAGAAAAGAAACAAAGTGGTGCTCAAGCGCTTTCGTCTAATGACATCCTCATGAACACTGGAGTGAAAGGAGAGTTCAAGGCAATATATAGGTTACAAAAATAAACATATATATATATATATATATTATATATAAGTATAGAAAAAATTGTGGGAGGAGCAAACACATTTGTATGGAAAAATGACAATTTAAGCACTTTGCCCGAAATTCAACATAAATTTAAATGGCTTGTTTCCAGCCAATTTTTTATAGTTATTGTCTGAATGGTAAACATGTCACAAAAGAATAAAGAAATAAAAAGAAATATAAATATAAATTGGAAAAAATTACAAAATAATGCCTTAGTGATGTATACGTCACAGCCGAAATAACCATAAAGAAATAAACCAACAGATAAAAAACCAAAAATTGTAAGTGGAGTCTACAAATTCAAGCTCAAAAGGAAAGTTTACAATCAATTTAATAGATGATGCCAAAATGATATATATGTCACAAAGAAATAAAGAAATAAACCAAAAAAAAATAAATTGAAAAATAAATTGTAAGAGAGGCACATATATATATATATAATATATATATATATATATATATATGCTTATTTTTGTAACCTATATATTGCCTTGAACTCTCCTTTCACTCCAGTGTTCCTGAGGATGTCATTAGACGAAAGCGCTTGAGCACCACTTTGTGTTTCTTTTCCCTTCGTGGTTTTATTCATCATAAATATTTTTCACGTGTCACTTTCGTGAAATAATTTTCATATATATATATATTAGGGTGTTTCATAAATTAAAAGTTTGGACAAATTTTAATCCACATGGATCCCCTTGTTCCATTTGCTGAGGAGACTGATAAACCGCAGTATTAATTCAATAGTTTAAAGTTTACGGGTCCCCAGTTTGATGCTCTGGCAGATCATAAACGGAAAAAATTAAACAAAAATCTGTCAATGAATTTTTATTCAACAAACGAGTACCATTTCACTACACATTTTCACAAAGATACAAAAAACATAACCACTTCTTGCGAATCATTTGTCCATGAAATCCTTCTTGGTTTTATTCGGGTATTTCGCCCTATGCTGCATCACAGTTTTGAGCAAATACTGCTTCTGCTCTTCGTTCTTCGTCAGAGAACAGTTGAACTCTTTGGTGAGTGCGATGGCTCTTTCGGCCCGATCGTTGACGACAGAGATTTTGTTAACAGTTGCCGCTGCTTGCTTGAAGCCCTCTACTTCAGTCCACTCGGCAACTGGCTTTTTCAAGAATTCTGTGTCCAAGTCGAATGCATGGAAGAAAGCCATCGTCTTTCCTGTCACGAACTCCGCCAGGTGTTTCGAGGCAAGATTCCTGACGTTCTTCCCTTGGGGTCGCTTGAGTTCCTTTTTCGATGCGGGCTTACCCAAACTGACGACCATCTGAGCCTTTTCTTCATCTGCCACTTCTGCGTCGAAGAACGCCATGGCAATAAGAGTCTCAGAGATGTACCATAGGTGTCGAGACATGGCTTCTTGCGCAGCGTTAACACACGAATATCCCGACATGGCAAAGGCTTCCGCGTCACGCAGAAATTCCAGATCAACTGCGGCAGCCTTGCTTGAGGTTGCAGCACGAGTCCAACCTCGGATGTAGACGAGGGACACGAAGAGACCTACGGCTGTCAGAGCTTCCAACTCGTGACTCGACATCTTGAACTGCTTCTTCAGTAGAATTACTTTCAAGGAGTAGATGGCTATCGCCATCCATCGAGCGTGATGGTAAGCGCCAGGGGCTCTGAGAGGGAAATCCACCACTTTTGCTTCTCCCAGGAAGATGAGAACCAACTGTAGCAGTTCCTTGTAGTCATCGCGCTGATGCGACGTGCTCACCATCCCTCTCACCAGCAGGACTGACTTCTCCCTCAGTTCCCTCATCGAGTCATTGACTTGAGCAAAATCGTACGGCCGCACGTCCAACCGGTCGATGAACTTCCATTGTGCCTGAAACCTCTTGAAAACGGGTATATCGGGGCCACTTGAAGGGCCGTATGCACGCTTGAAGACGGAGCTGAGGATGACTTCATAGATGTGATGCCGACAGGGGAAGTACATGAGTTCTCTGCCAAGACCTTTCTCAATCAGGACGCAGGCCCCGATATGAATCCCGGTGTTCGACGCTGTCGTGTCGAAAGACAGTCCCCGCACGCGCTCTTCCATCCTGTGTTCCTTGACCAAATCCAAGCAAACTCGCGCTATCTTCTCGCCGGTTCCGGACGTCACCTTAGGAACGCCGAGCAACTTCTCCTTGCCGTCGCCAGAGACGAGGACGGCGATCCGGTCAACGCTCTCCTTCCATTGCTCATTGTCAGGTAGGAGCTTACCGTCCCAATGCAAGACAAGAGGCTGACCAGGACAAACTTCGTCGGATTGATAACTTTCAGCAGCCACCTTCCTGAGAGCCTTGCGTGTGCGGTACATGGTACTGGCAGAAATGAACAGTTCATCCAAGTCAAAACCTAGTGATTTAGCCGCTGCAGCGTACGACATAGCTGAATCGCGGTACGAAATATTCAGCCGATCGTAGGTAGTCGTCACATCCTGTGAGATCAGATTCCTGCGTCGCTTCTTGGTATTTCCCTTGGAGGAGGATGGAAAAACTTCCACGGTTGGGTCAACGACATCTGAGTCAGTCTCTGACGAAGTTGAAATCACTAAAGCCCCCGTATCTTCTGCAGCTCCTTGTTCCTTCCTGGCTTTCTCCTGTTGTTCCTTAATCTTGTCCAGCCTCTTCCTTTTCCTAATCTCCTTATAGTGAAGCTTCATGTCAACAGGGCCCATGCTGCAGGAATTTGGATCTTCACGCTGCATGTCGAGAAAGTGGATGTCCTCCTGATTCTTCATCATTTCCTTAGCCTGTGAATGAGCAATGTCCATGATCTCCTTCGCTATTGCCTCCTTGAACATCGCCTCCTTCACTCGGAAGGACTCTGCTTTATGTGACTTGTGCTTCACAAGCCGGTCGTATTCCTTGAGAAGGGATTCCATCTTCCTCAAGGCCGAATCTCGACGCATCATGGGGATTCTCGCTCTCTCCCAAAATATGAGACAGGCATCCAGGCACAGGTTCAGGCATTTAGTACGTCCAAATTTTTGCTCCTTTTGGTGGTAAAAGTACTTTTTGAGTACTTGCAACTGAGTTGGAAGGCCACTTGCTGTGATGTTCGCATCCGTCTGGCCAATAAGAAACACTTCTGTTTTCGCTCTGGTAGACCCCTGGAAAAGAAAACAAACTAAATAATTCCACAGAAATAATTTCACATCGTAATTAATTTCATTAATTAAATAAAGAAAAGCAGTAACTGGGACTCGAACCAGTGTCATAGCCGTTTGGCGGCATCGCTCAAGTCGGCGTACACAGCACGCTATCCACTACACCATCTAGGGAGTGGATAGCGTGCTGTGTACGCCGACTTGAGCGATGCCGCCAAACGGCTATGACACTGGTTCGAGTCCCAGTTACTGCTTTTCTTTATTTATAAAACTGATACGTGTACACTACGTTCTCTTTGACAATTCATTAATTAAATAAATTTCAATACCGCAGTAAAATTACATTAATTAGTATCATAAATAATTACCAGCTTAGTTGTCCAATATGCAACAGACTAATTAATTTCATGTAATATTAATAATAAATATCACTACCACAGTAAAATGACAGAAATTAAATAATAATAAATTTCAATACCACAGTAAAATGAGATAATTAGTAGCATATATAATTACCTCCATAGTTGTCCAATAGGCTATACAACACGAACCGCTCAAGTGACGAAGAAAACCGTCTTCACTGCAGGCAGGCGAGAAATGAACTGACAAAAAGTCGTCAAAGTTGGGGACCTCTAAATGCAGCGCGATCTCGTTCAAACTTACACAAACGTGTTTTCTTTTCTTTAGAATACGGAGAAACGTGTGGATTAAAACTCCAAGCTCATTTTTATTTTACCCTATAGGTATGAAACACCCTAATATATATACATATATATACAGTATATATATATATATATATAGAGAGAGAGAGGGGTTGACTAAAGTAAATAGACGCCAAAATAATTATCGTTAAGAACAAATGGCAAAGCTCATCAATGAAATGCCAGACCGTGTATCAACTTTACATAATGCAAAGGGTAAAGCAACATGATTCTAAACATACTGATTCAACAAATTTGTTATTATTTATTGACTTTTATTATCAAATCGAAAACTGTGGAAAAAAAATAAAGGTGTTTATTTACTTTAGTCAACCTCAAATATATATATACATGGTGTGCAAAAAGATTAGGACACCTCATTTACGTTTGTACTTTTCGGATTTAATGTTAATTTAGGAACATTTCTTTAGATTAATCATTTTGAACAATATATCATTGGAAAGAAAACTTTGTGGGCTTTTCAATGATATATACTATATTTTTCAATTTTAGTTATAATAAAATGTACATATGAGCTAAAATGTAGTTGATCGAAAGCAGAAATTAAATTTGAATTTCTCTCCTTTTGTGAATACCTAATTAACCAATCAGAATTAATCATCACTGATGAGATGATAGGGATTGTCGTTTTGAGTCATTTTGTTTATCCCGGGATTCCGGGATAAAATCTGTCTTTGTCCCGGGATCCCGGGATTTCCCGGGATTTTTATTTTATATGTATTTAAATTTTTTATACTTTTAAAAAGGAATTAATATAAAAATTATAAAGATTTCATCATTTATTTATTTAAACATATTCCATTAGGTAACTATGAGTGTGAAATAACTAGCTTAAAAGACAGTTCAGTGCAACAAGACAGCTATTTGTAAGAAAATCAACACTTGTAAAGAATAATATCCTTGTAAAGAATAAGCATGCTCGTAAAAACACAAAAACAACTAAACATGAAAATGCAAAACATAGCGCATTTAAAAGAACTAATTTGACTTATAATACGAACGTAGAAAACATAGACAATTCACACTCTTATCACTCAGCCGAGTTCTAAGTTTAGTTATAAACAGTCCTGCAGCTGAAAAAGCTCTTTCCGCTTCGACACTAGTTGGTGGTATAGACTCGAGAGCATTCATTATTTTGATTATGTTAACTGTTTTTTCACCAGTTGCGTCAAATATGTCGAACTCCTTGGAGAAGTTCTTTGCAATTGATTGAGCTTGTGATTGACCGCTGCTAGTGACAAATTCAGTTTGCTTTTTGATTGCACCCTCCAATTTCTGAGAGAGTGTCTGATATCCCGGGATGAACGAAAAAATCCCGGGATATATCCCGCACATAAAATCAACCGGGATCCGGGGAAACAATCCCTAATGAGATCAGAGACGAGTATGGGGATGATGCATACGCGGACTCATTTGTTTCAACTGTGTACGAGTCAAGGTCGGAGATGAGTTCAAGTACATTGTGAATGTACTGCAAATCGGGAAGTTGTGAATTTTGCATCTCTTTTGAGAACCTTGTATACCTTGAGGATGTGGAAGAAGATGGTGACAATGCCGGGCCTCCTCATCTGGTTGTGAGAACGCATAATTTCCGTGCTCAGAAACCTGGGGTGGGTGGGTAAAAGAGCTTAGAGGGACGAAGATGTGCCGAAACACATATCGCAAACATTTCCAAATACTCGGGACCTACAATACTATCCCCTTTGGTTACCGTGGTTATTGATTACGCGTGTACAGAGTTTTATTTAATTTATTGATAAGCTTTTTTACTCTTTATTTATTTACTTGTTATTATTATTATTCACTCTTTATTTACTTGTAAGTATTTACTTAATTCGTGTACTTTAAATAAATTATTTTCCATATTTAAGGTGTATCTTGAGTGAATAGATATGTGTGTGTGTGTGTGTGTGATTCTTGCCTCGACATGATGGCTAAGCTCCGCCCCCTGTATGATGTGTGCATGAACAGCAGCGCTTGAATTGTTCTTCCTGTCGGGACACGATGTATGCGTAAGCTCCGTCCACAATCCGATGTCAACATCTTTCGCTACGATTAGTGTTTTGGACGGTTCGACGTTGAACAGTTTTCTTTGAACATGTAAAACACTAGTTGTAAACAAACCGGACCACTGATGTTGAGTGTACGAATGTGCGAAGTAGTGTGGGCGCAAAATGGGAGAGTGCAGGAATGTTGCAATGCAATCGCAAATGTTGATCAATATTGCAAAATGTTGCAAAGGGATTATGCAACAAATGGGGTGGGGGGTTATGCAATGGAGGGGAGGGGGAATGTTGCAAGAGCAACAAGGGGTTATGCAATTTGGAGGCGGAGTTATCCTCCAAGAGAAAGAGAGGAGAAGGAGAGAGAGGAAAAGAGGTGCTCGCCTGGCAGGAGCCAAGCGCATATTAAGTCTTCATCTCAGCGCCCGCTGCCTTATTAGGTGTAAATCCGCCAGTTGGCTTAGAAGGCGTAGATGGCTTTTACAGGTTGAGTTGCCAGATTGCGCTATTTATTTAATTAAAGCATATATTATTGACAGTTCGCTTAGAATTCCGTCAGGTGGCTTAGAAGGCATAAATGGCTTGTTCAGATGTACAGGTTGAGTTGCCAGATAGCGCTATTTATTTAACTAAAGCAGGGGTGTGGAACCCTTGGCACGCGTGCCAAACGTGGCACGCCAACGACTTTTTTCCGGCACGCGATTCCCCGGGCTCACCTTAAAAAAAATTAAATAAATAAATATCCAAATTCTTCGCTGAGTTTTATATTTTAACTTAATGTTTCCTGCTAAAAAATGGTAAAGATTAACTTCTGTTTAATGTATTATGTAGTAAAATAACATTTTATTTTCTCTGTAATTTTTATGTATTATTCATAAGGGATTAAGAATCAATAAAAGAATATCTTTAATTTTCTTTTCTTTCATTGTGCTTTAGTCAAGTAAAACGATTATGAGATTGGGCACTGTAATGTATTGGGAAAACTTGAAAAAACTTATGGCTGATTGATCTGATATATAAAAAACAAAAAAAATCAGAATTATTGTTTACTCTTTTGCTGATGTTAAAAATTGCGTTTTTAAATTGTGTGGCTGTATATGGCAGCTATAATTACACTTAAAGACTAATAAAAAATATCCACGCTATCAACAGGGTAGAACGACCTTCAAGTAAAAATTCCGTCAGTAAATTTTACATTTATTCAATCTTACATGACTTACAATAATCACTCTTACAATATTCTTTGATTTTACCGCTCCAGTGTAATTTTTGATTATTTGAAAAGGTTCTCCCAATACTTAAAAGGCACCAAATAATAATATGTTCCCCAAAATTTCGGTTGGCACGTGAGAAAATTTTGCATCAAAGATTTGACGATTTTGGCACGCTCACTTGAAAAGGTTGCCCAGTGCCCACCCCTGAACTAAAGCATATATTCTTGACGGTTGGCTTAGAAATCCGTCAGTCGGTTTAGAAGGTGTAACCAGCCATTTCGTATAATTAATTAATAATATCGTTTACAACCAAACGAATTAAATAAAATACCATTACATCACTGTTTATTTAGCCGAATTAGTGGAATCAGAAATATATAGAAAATAAATATACAATGGAATATAGATGATCAAAAAAATAAAATAAAACATAATAACAGTATAAGAAATATGAACGAGGAATAAGTATATAATAAAAAAATAAAAAATAAAAATATAACCATCAATATAACAGTACAGGAGAAATATATATACACAATTATGTTAAATAATTAAATATATTGAAAATAAATATGTATACTTTAACTTCTACTGCACAAAATAAGAAAATAAAAAATAAGAAATACAAAACGATGGAGTATAACCATCAATATAGCAGTACAGGAGATATATATATATATATATATATATATATACAGGGCGTCCCAAAAAAATGTATACACACTTTAAATAATTATAAAGGCAGTGTTTATTAAAATACATTTCATTTTCAAAATCTAATAGAATCTATAGACATTATTTAATTGTTTTGTCAACGCCTGTTTTCAAACTGACGTCCGTTCTGGTCCAGGCACTGCTGATAACGCGAAGCAATGGAATCGCAAACATCACGAAACATTTCGTTTGGTATTTGTGTGCATTCTCGTTCAATGGCTGCTCTCAATTCAGCGACTGTTGCAGGTTTTATAGCGTAGACTTTGTCTTTTAAGTATCCCCATAAAAAAAAGTCTAGTGGTGTGAGGTCTGGTGAACGCGGAGGGTATTCTACGAAACCCCTTCGTCCAATCAACATCCACATCGTGCCAAGTACCACTCGCAATACTCCACTCTTCGGTCCGGATCATCTTCATTAATAGCATGGACTAATCTTGGAATGTAACTTTTCCATTGACAGCGCTTCAAAATGCGTTGGACAGACGATTCTGAAATTCCTACCTCACGACTCGCTTGCCGCACAGATTTTCTTGGACTTTGGTGATACGTTTCCAGTACTCTTTCTTGCTTTGTGGGGCTTGTCGATGTCCGTGGTCTTCCGGAACGCTTCTTGTGGACATTCTGAACAGTTCCATCGGCTTCAAACTTATCTCTAATTCGAGTGATGGTAAGTCGCGTTGGTGGATCTGTTTGAAACTCCCTCCTAAACTGTCTTTGCACTTCAACTGCGTTTTCACACTTCCAGTAGCATTTTAGAATGAATTTCCTTTGTTCAAAGCTTAGTCTGACTGCCATTATTAATTCTAATGGATTTAACTTGGAAAGAAAGAAACATCAATTGAGCTATCAGCTGTTAAAGTGTGTATACATTTTTTGGGACGCCCTGTATATATATATATATATATATATATACTTATGTTAAATAATTAAATATATTGAAAATTCATCAAAATACATTCACTTTGTTCTACTGCGCAAAACACTAAACTCACGCGTAATCGAGTCTACAATCACATCATTATTGCTTTGCACTACGCAGCAAATGCGGCTTAATATTATTTCACCGCTCAAGTTATAGGGAAACCTATACTCTATATAAATGACCTTCATATCGTCCAGTACTACTTTTGTGTCCACTTTACATCCGGTTTGTAAGTTATCTTTAAATACGTCTAGAATACAATCAAAAGCACGCACAAAGAGGTCATCGTTAGCCACAACGTCATTATTAAATACAAGTTTATAAACACTCCTTTCCAATCGGGGATTTATTTTTACCAACCCGAGCTTTTCAATCGTGAACTCTTCTTCACACTGCATAGCGGCAGTTGAAATAATCTTCTAAGTCGTTACGACAGCTTCTCATTATATAAAGAAATAGTTCTACAGGGTGAACGGTGTAGGTGAGCTTTGTACCAAAGTTGATAATATTTCAAAGAATCTAAACTTTTTAAATAAGCATCCAGCTCTAGACCATTCTCGCCTTGTTCAGCACTACACTCGGTAAACCAATCGAGCAGATCGGTGTATGCGTATTCAAGAACCGTATCAAAATAAAGCATATCCGTGTCACGCGCATCTAATATAGGTTTCAGCTTGCGGAATTCGACGATTTCAAACATTCTGTCGAGGATGAAACGGTTTCGCGTAGGGACAAGAGCGTTATTATTAGATGCATTCTTCAACATCAGTCTTATATCAATGCATGGCCAATCGTTATTTATACACAACGTACAAACAACGGCATATGAAGGGGTGTCACTAATCTGCTCTCTTCTTGTACCTACACCTGCAGGAATTTTATAACGATCCTCACTCCACTTCTCAACTACCACGAAGATTCTATTCATCTCCTCAACATTTAAATAAACACCATTCCGTTTGTTTGTTTATCTACAAGTCGTTTCCAGTACATAGTTCATGGCACCGGTTTCACGCCTGAACACGCGCAACGACTTCGTCACGGGCATATCGTACACGGCGTTGAGAATGATGCTCAAAGGAAGTTCCATCGTATTCGAGGAGCGCACGTCCAGTCGGTTCAAGCTCTGAGATGACTATGAGCCAGATGCAACGGATCGGCTCGACGGGAGAAGTGAGTCACACCATAAGCTAATGAAACGTGTACGGCTCTGTTCCAACATAAATACTTGTATCCCATTATAGAGGGTAGGTGTTTTGAGAAATTTTCCGATACTTGAAGCAATATTGGTTTTAATGTTTCATCACTCCCACTCCCCAGAATAAGCACCAGACATTTTTGCATAGGGGGATTTTCACGAACTAAATACATTTTATTCACACTTCGGCGCACTATTTGAGAGAAACATATGACCATATTTTTCCTTTTTGCTTAGCATGCGATACTCATCTCTAAATTCTGTTAAATACTCACGCAGACCTTTTGCCACAACATGAATACTTGTATCTCATTATATTGGGTAGATGTTTTGAGAAATTTTCCGATACATGAAGCAATATCGGTTTTAATGTTTTATCACTCACCACACGTTCATTTCCACAAACTAAACATCTTCACAATCCGGCGCACTATTTGAGAGAAACATATGCCCATATTTTTCCTTTTTGTTTAACAATCGATACTCGTCTCTAAAGTCTGTTAAAAACTAACACAGGCCATTAGCCACAACCTCACTACAAACCTCGTCGTGATATATATTAATATAGTGGTAAACATACTTAAAATTCTCCATGATAACAAGACTTACATTCTCAGTCGCAGGGTACGAGTACTCAGTATGATGCAACATGATAAAATATCGCTTGTCATACCACTCATCAACAAGACTCACTAATAATAATCGTTGCTTATCTTCTGAACGTGTTGCTTCTTCTACTTCGCGGTATATGTGAGCCTTTATAAGGGTTAGGTCTATAACATACTTCAATACATCGTTTGTACTACGAAATCCTACCATGCCCTCGCCAGAATACCCGTAGATTATTTGAACATCTTGGTCCTTCGCACGGCTGAATGTAGCCTTAAAAGTATCGAAGGAGGGGGGAATAGGGAGTTTTTCAGTATCCACCACATCTTGGTATTTTGCCGAATACCACTTCATAAATGTTGAACACGCAATATTTAAGGTAGCCATTACTATTTTTCTTCTACGCGGGAGAATACACGTCTAAGATCCAGGGCTTACTGCGATCAACTGAGCACGCAGGGAAGAGATATGCCCAGGTAGTGGCAGGACTCACGTTGCCGCTCTTACAGTGGGCGGAGCTTAGCTTTTTACTGTACACACACACGCACGCACGCAAAGGAGAAAGTGAAAAGCTAATTGAAACTCGATTTATTTAATAAACGAAATATTCAAGGTATATATATTTACAAATACGTGTAATAAATAAGTTAACAATAGACACATCAAAGATTATGGTATCCAAAGGGCACGGTATCATAGCTACCAGGCACCTGGTATCGTTTCCTATAGGTGCTACGACTTACCTTTGTACCCCTATGTTCCTTCACGCCCCCCAGCTTCTGCGCCCGAAAATTGTGGGTACCTACAGTTAGTTGGGGCGGCCGGTCGCACTCATCATCGTCCAAATACACTAGATCCTTCAACGAATCAAAGTTAACGACCCACCGATTCGCCTGGTTGAGCGTCATACCCTTAGCCTTCACGATATATTTCATATCCTCCCCCACCCTCACCCGTACCCTATAAGTTTTTGGCCCTGTTGAGACAAAAGAGTTGGCGTATGCTCTGTCTCCATACTCATCATTGATCTCATCAGTTTTCTTCCCGAGGAATTCACCAACCGGGGGCATGTATTCACCCTCCTTCTCTTTGAATATCGCACTATCTGTATCGGCGTACAAAACCCTCCACCCAAGAGAATGCAATAGGCCCCAAAGTTTGATGCGTGCGTAGGCCTTTGTGAAGCTGGCTACAGGTATGTTTGTAACCCGTGAGGTATCTGTGGCCAATTCGGTATTGTTGTACTTTATTATGTACGTATTACCTACATTCACAATCTCCATGACTTCTTTATCGGGAGCGTTGGCATAATCCCAGACTTCACTATAATTTTGTACCAAATGAACGTTCCCTTTGCCAGTATTCTGTGCAAATTTTCCCCCAAAGACTGTTTAGACAACTTTGTACTAAAGCGCTTGCCAGGGTTTTTTACAATATGGGAATGGTCAAGCTGTATACCTTCACGGTCACGGTAACGTTGAATATAGGCCGATTTTTCATCTTCGGAATCAACTCCTCGCGGATACCCTGATGCTTCGACCTTATCCTTCAAAAAAGCGTTTATATATGGCGTGAAAAGGTTAGGCAGCTTCTGAAACCTCCACACCTCATGTATCTTCAATATTCTGTAGCCATGATGGCGAACAGCTAGATCCAGCTCTGGACTTGTATATACACCTCTGATCTTAAGCTGGTTAGCTGTATGAATACATTCCCCATTGTTCTCGTCTGCGCACTTCACGCACAAGGGAAACAAGCGCTTGTGATCTATAATAACGGGTAAGATCGGCATCCATAAATCGCGTGGGAGGAGCACATCTACGAAAGAAAGGCCGAAATAGTACCCGTTCAAATTTGTTGAGAACATATCGATGGTAGGCAGGTCAGGTTCCACCAGTTTCTCAGGTGCACCCACTGGGTACGGATTGTTCTTCATCACGTAGGGATATAAAGAACAGAAGTCGTAGTAATGGAGTTTCACGCCTTCCGTAGGCGGAAAGTATAGCTTGAAGGGATTGGTACGCCCTCCGAACAAACTATCACCGCATTTGAGAGGATCCAGCACCATTGAACGTTTGATCGTGTTTATTTCTTCACGGTACTGTCCATCTGTTTCCATCCGTGCATCATACTCATGCTCCCACAAGACTTTGTGAGTGAACTGGGAGCCTATAAGTTGATCGCGGGTGCGGGTCCACGCAAGACTGTCGGCAGATCTACCGTGGATATCTCCTACGATTCCACACTCAGGACGGGGGCATCCGTGCCACCAGCAACCGTTAAAGGAGTACAGTCTTTCACCAGTGGCACGGTTTTCACTTAGACCATCAACCCAAAAAACACGACCATTAACCTTAATGGGTACTTCACCCGTGTTGCGGGCATGCTTTATGTATACCCCGGTCTGCTGCTGTAGGTGTATGAGCCAGTAAATAGCCTTGTGCCCATAACTGCGGGGATTGTTTCTGTGAATAACGGCTAAGGTGTCTTTAGGCATGAAGTTATTCTTGAACACCGTAAAACATAATGAGGCGATGGTGGTTGCGACTTGCAACGGATCGCATTTGAAACGGCCTATGTACATCCTTCTAAAGGCCTGGAAACATACTCTAAGCACGCGCACATCATTCACGCAATAACGCTCATTCATCAGCTATATTATAAGGATTGATTCATTAAAACTGTTGTAGTATCGGTCAAAATCTTCACGTTCATCTGTACTCATACATTCATAGTTAAAGTAATGTTTGGGTGGAGGTAGTCCTACGTAATTTAAAGTTTCGCTAGTGAGGAATGTGTAAGGGAAATATCCTTTTGAAACTTCAGCGGCTACGCCCATCACCTTGGTAGCTTTGCTAATTTACAAGGTGTGAATAATAAAGTGTCTTTAAACTGTACATTACCTCTTATTTGCATCTGTATTAGCTTGTTGCCTCTTTTCAAGGGATCACCTGTAAATATCTCAGATGACTCGTGCTCAAGCAACTCCTTATAAAGGAACTTGTGTCAAATTTTGCCCCGTTATGGGCGAGAATATACACAGTCATTTTTTTAACTTGTCCGCTAACTTGACAATATAGGACACAAAGAGTTTCACAGGGCTATTGTGGGCATTCGTTTTAAAAACGTTTGTCCGTTTACCACATTTGTGACACTCATCACACTCGATCTCCATACACTCATCACAGATAGTCTGGCTTACAAGTAAATGTGGAATAACCTCTTTGGTTTCAGCGTTCGTGTATGTTTCTATATCGTAGTACACAGTTATACAAGGGCTATTTTTAGGCTTAGCATCTTTCATATAACATACATGCTTTACTCCAACCGCCTTATATTTCTCATGGCATGTAGAACAGTGAATTTCATCACATTTATGCTTGAAATTCCCAATTATCCATCATATGAAACATACCACATTCACAGATTCTCATTTTCCTGCACGTGCCAATTGATTTATGGAGCTCAAAACAGTTATTATTGAAAAATGTGCGTCTACACACATCACAATCCCTCTTCTCAGCTTCAACTACACGGCTTTCACATTTGGAGCTTTTACACTGCTCACATACCATGTGACAATCTTTACAATGTTTCACTATATCATCCGCAAACTCGATACACCCTTACACAAATCATGATGTCGTCCATATTTTCGACTTTTATCATAACTCGCGTAAAGGTCCCTTATATTACGGATGGGGAGATACGTTGTCCCTGACAGTCCTAAAATAAGTAGGGGTCTTGTACGATCTCTCACACAGCTTTTAAAAACATACACAGTTCTACGACGATCATCCATTCCAAATACAACTATACGAACATTCATTTCCTGTTCTACCCTTCTCAGCTCCTCAGGACCCATATTACAGTCAAACTCAAGTTTACAGTCTACAGCTAGTTTACGGGCACGCTCCACTACCGTAGGCAACCAAATTTTTTGGGTCCGTGTATTTAGTACAGTAAACATACGAGTTAAGACTACTGCTATAAAGCCGCAACCACGATCGACGTTTATATGCCGTCTATAAATAGCCTGAGAATTGAAGTTAAGAGTATAAGGTGTGGCACTATGACCCGCAACACGGAATACACGGTCAATATTTACCGTGAAGTTGTCCATATTGAAGGCTATACTACTTTGAGAGGCCTGCATTATACTGCCTAATATATACTCTATATCTTCAGCTGCCAAATGTCTGAATGGTATTACTACCCAAAAATCATCTACATCTCCGTTATCTGACCCGAATCCGAAGGACAGCTTCGTCCTGACTTCACGTTCGTCGCGGTTCTGAAGGGCAAATTCTACAATACATTCAACTATGCGCCGTAGTCCGTGTTCAACACCATTGCTATACATGGATCCAGGATTAACCCTGACTATATACTGATTTCTAGTCAAGGCTGGGATGGGGGTAGCGGTGCGCACCAACTCGAATGTTATGCCATCCTCAAC
Organism: Bathynomus jamesi; assembly: GCA_023014485.1. Taxonomy (NCBI): domain Eukaryota; kingdom Metazoa; phylum Arthropoda; class Malacostraca; order Isopoda; family Cirolanidae; genus Bathynomus; species Bathynomus jamesi. The sequence continues at coordinate 601,007 of JAJOZX010000304.1, forward strand.
AGACTGAGAAGCTGCTGTGGCTGTGGAGGATGTACCCGGAATTGAACAGGAATAAGGGGCTCTATTACTGGAGGTCTAACAACCGGCGCAATCCTGTCACACTTTATACCTGACGTGGTGGGCTCTTCATCGTGCCTCCGCTTTGAACTGGCGCGTGCTAGAGGTATCGCTGGTGAGGATTTGTCAGCGGGGATGGAATCTGTGATCACAACTACACTGTCGTCGGGGTCATCTGTAATATCAATGATTGGGTGTTGTACCCCATCGTCATTCACTGTTCTGTGGGAGAAGCGAAAAGCAAGAGTGTAGAATATAAGGGTCATCACTTAAATATTTATTATACTGTATTTTGGAAATGACCCACTTAGGAGTGTGACGTGTTAGAAATGGATTCTGGAGAAAAATTCAGGTTCACGAGCGTATCCACATGTATTATATCTGGTCCTACACGATGTGGTAAAACTGTGTTATGCTTAAAATCATTAAAGAAAAGGGAGAGATGTTCTCAAAATTTGTGCATAAAGTTATATGGTGCTATTCATCGTATCATTCAGTGTTCAACGAGTATCAAGATGATATTTTGTTCCACAAAGGTGTCTATGACGTTCATTTGTTAAAGAGAAATGAACATACAGTCAATCTAATTGACGATCTCATGTTGCAGATGGATAAAACGTTTGCCGAGACATTTACAGTATTCTCCCACCATCTTAATATAAGCGTGTTCTTCATCAATCAGGATCTATTTCTCAAAAATAGATACATGCGCGATGTGTCTTTAAATACACAATATCTAGCGTCATTCTCACAACGTAGAGATGTATCACAAATTGGGGTATTAGCCAATCAAATGTTCCCGAATCAGCGTAAGGAGTTTTTTGAAGTTTATAAAGAAGCTACAAGCCCGCGTTGCGGTTATTTGCTTTGTGACCTTCATCCGCGAAACACGTGTAGGGTGCTTCTAAGAACGAATATATTTCTAAATGAGCCTGAAACGGTGTATATTCCAGAATGACAAAGAGGCTGAAGAAATACCATGAATTAATAAAAATCTGTCATCGACTGCCCCGGGAAATGCAGCAGATGTTTGGTAAAAATATCGACTTCGACTTTTTAAAATGCATCTGTGAAATCTGTCTTAACGTTGTAAATTGCAATGTATCAATGAAACCACCTCAGAAGGCTCGCCTACGCCGTTACAAGAACATAATGCACTCGCTCGTAAACGTCAAACTGCATGGAAGAAAAAACGAATTATTGTACAAAGAGGAGGGTAATTCTAACCCATCTTATTTTCAGTTTTGGGTCCTTTACTGACTAGATTAATATAATAAAGAAAGTGGTAGTGATTCCACACGAGGTGTATGCTTCACTGCAAAGTTCAAAGAATCCAGACACGGATCTAGATCCCCGTAAAAGGAGGCTTAAAAGAATGGAAAGCGAGTTGCTAGCCCTATTAAACAGTGAAAAAACACCTGATGAGAAAAGAATCTTATACCATGAAGCTCTGCAGAAATTTCTTCACAAGTACGAAAATTATAAGAACCCGACAGAGATTTCCGTGGTTATTAGGTACAGCACGGGGAACGATGGACAGAGTGACATAGGACCTGTGTCCGACGATAAAGCTGACCAACCAAAGATTAATGGTTCTGTCACACAACATATCGAGCATGTATTAAAAAGCACCCTCCCACATACATTGAGGAATAAAGGTTTAAGTCTTTATAATTTATTGAATGAGGACCCCGCCATACAATGGACCGATACAGGTGAGATAATTTTGGAAGGAGCAAAGGTAAGGGGATCGAATATCGTAGACATCGTCTATGATCTGGTGAGAAAGTGGGATAGGCCCTCACCATCAGGATGGCAGCATATTAAAGCAAGACTACAACAAATAAATATCCCCAAAACAATGATAGGAAATCTGAACAGGTTAAGAGACTTGGGACATGCGTCGTACGTGACACAATTGAAGACGTCATCACCCCCGGCGGTAACACCTCTGAAGAGGAGAAGTAAGAACTTAAACAACGGTCAACCCTACCCACGTGCCGCTAAAATACGCACATGGCTAACATATTAAGAAGACGTTATTATGACATTTCTAACCCAGCCTCCTACGGAGGCGTCAATAGACTGTACAGAAGTGTTTACGGAGTAGGAGAAAAAGATGTTGTGAGATTTTTGCGGGAGCAGGACGCTTATACACTTCATAAGCCTGTGAGAAAAAGGTTTAAAACATCCAAAACAACAGCTGTTTCGATTGACTCTATTTGGCAAGCAGATTTAACAGAACTGCAAAGATATTCTGTGTATAACAATGGTTACCGCTACATTCTATCCATAATAGATGTATTCTCTAGATATCTGTGGCTAATTCCTCTGAAAAATAAATCACCTAATACAGTTGCTAAAGCCACCAAAACGCTGATGTTAAAAGAAAACTGGGTTCCTGGCTATTTTTGTACGGATATGGGGAAGGAATTTATAGGCCGTGCTTTTCAGAACATGTTGACAGAGTTTAATATCAGCTATTACACTACCAATTCTATACATAAGGCTTCTTTAGCTGAAAGAGTTCAACGTACCATAAAGGAACGCATGCACCGCTATTTTACACATAAAAACACACAGATTTTTAGACATTCTGGAATTATTGGCCTCATCCTACAACCACTCACACCAACGCACGATTGGGACAACACCTAACGAGGTTTTAGAAAGAGGTATGCGCCCAGAGGTGAGAAGAGATGGAACACCACCATCACCACACTCTGCGCGTTTCAAAATCAATGATTATGAAAGGCTGTCGCGTTCGGGAAATAAATTCGCGAAGGGATTTGAGCAAGGATGGACACGTGAGATTTTTAAAGTTAGGGCTATGAGAGCTAAAGGTGAGATAATGATGTATTACGTTGAAGATTTGAATGGGGAAGAAATCGCAGGAGGCTTTTACCGCGAGGATTTGCAGAAAGTGACGTGTTTAAAATTGAGAAAATTATAGGAAGCAAAGGTTCAGGAAAGAGAAAATTGTACCTGGTGAAATGGCTAGGGTACCCAGAAAGCTTCAACTCCTATATAAAAGCTGATGCAATAATGAAGCTTAAATAGTATGCAACATGGCACCTAACCATTTCTACGTCATACTCCCGTCCTCCTCGTCCCTGTCTGTACACCCTAACATCACACTAGCCAACTTTACGGACTATTTATCAGACGCTGTGTTACCGCTTTGCGCGAGAGCATATAGTAGCTGGTCCATATTGAAGGTGATTGTGATGAGCTAGGGATTGGGGTAACGCAAAAAGAATTCATTGATCAATTTAACCTTTATCCGTTTGCCATCACACCTGACTTATCTGCTAGCGTAAATGCACACTTAAGTCCACAACAGAGTAGAAATATCTCAGTCAGATTGGAATTTGCCAAGCCGTTAGATGCACCTATTAGTGTAGTAGTATACCTCGAGTCACAAACCCTAATAGAAGTAAACAGATTTAGGGACGTTATCACTGACTTTTAAAATGGATGTGAATACACTTCAGAGAATAATGAATAGTGAACGAATCACACATTCCAAATATTATCGGTGTGTTTGCGAAGAATGAAACATTGAATTTGCCAACTATGCGAGATTGCGGTAGTCTTATTGTAAACACAGATTTCATTGGTAATGAAGGGATTCATTGGTTTGCAATCTATTTTAAAAATAGGGACCGCATGTACTATTTTGATTCACTCCGGGGCTCAACCCTGGAGTGGTCGTGTTATTGTAAAATTTCTCGACCAGTTGCATATCCCCGAAGTTGTATGGAACCCCTTCCGGCTACAAGGATATTTTAGTAATACGTGCGGGATGTACTGCCTTTCATTTCTCATGCATATGTCACACGGTAAAGAATTTATAAATTTATTAAAATTATTCGACCCGTGTCACACTCAACGAAACGACGAAATGGTATGCAGACAGATAAAAAGCCGTTTTCCGATTGTGCGTACTCGTTGTATAGTATGATATTTTGTTCTTGTATATATATTGATGTAGTGCCCAACCCGTATTTTTATTTATGGTACTGGACACCCTTTTAATTACGTTAATTCACTTCACGAGCACCCTTTAAGTTGGGCGTACCCGGTGATTTTATTTCTAATTATTTCTTATTTTCGTCCAGGATGACTCGGCCTACCCAAACGGATGGCCCTTTAAATTGATAGGCTAGGTTCCTTCGGCTTTCCAAAAGCCTACTTTGAACGTTAATTCTCCTCAGCTAACAAGAGAGGCCTATTACAAGGTATCTACAACAATACACGCCCTCTTATAAATTTTATTAAATATTACTCTAAACAGTACATGCATTTAATACTTTATTCTGAAGTAATTTATCCATTTACATTCAATACAATCCAATCTTAACTTCAAAGACAAAGGTCACAGTTATATAAATTTAAATCGTTAAATTTACCAATTTTCCGTAAAATACATTCAATTATAAATCCAAAGAAAAAATTAACAGTTACCTGAATTTAATAATTTACATATAGAGGGCTTTATATTTTAGTGCAACAAAACAAATAACGAGAAATGAAGTGGTCCAAATCGACCCTGATATTTAAATAAGTATTCTACTTATAAATTTAGACGTTATTCCCAATAGTTCTGCGCGCGTCCCGCAGACTTATTTTTCAGACCAGAACACCCAAAGAACCGAGAGTCCCACATAATTTTAGATTCATTCACAAAATTATTGAGTCTTCTGACTAAATTCTCTTGTATAATCGCTAACAATACAATTCTTATGCACAAGTTTCCCGGTGGACTAATAACCTGCACAACCAGTTCTTACTTTCACTTTAGTGACAATTTATGATTTCGGTTTTAAAATTTTCTTACACCACTACTTTGACGAATAAATTGAGTCTATTTAGCCACAGTTAACTTCAAGGAGGAACGACTACAACTGACAACAATTTTCGAATTTACTTTACAATTTTGAAGGACCCCGCCTTCCAATGTTCTGAAAGCCTATCAAACCATTTGTTTTTCCTAAGACCGTCCCCCAGAAGGCTATTACCCATACAAGAGGGAAAGAAGGCGTCTTTACTACGTTTCCCAGGATCCTGGGCCCCCTGATTGGAGCTGGACCTGATTTCCGAGTAGACCCCTCCTTCTTCCCAAAATACATTTAAATATAGTAACAGATTCGAAGTCCCAAGTTTATGACCCCCTGTGGTTCAACTTTAGCAGCGTCTTCGAATCTGCCTTACAAAAGTCGCACCATCCCGCGAACGAATCCAAAAATTTTCGACCCAGCGAAAGAGGAACCCAACCATTTGCACATACATCCAAATCCGTTGGATTACCCTTCCCGTTGGGGTCGGGTCTCGGTGATAAACCTCTGTCCCCACGTGGTTTGGCTTTATTACTTCTCGGAGAATCCGAATTAAGATAGAACAAACTTTAAACAATCTGAAACACTTCTGATTTATTCGTTCATGAATGTTTATAAGTCAAACCACACTGCGTTCAGAGATGTACACCACGAAATCTTAAAACTAAATTCCTGCACTTATTTTACAAAAGATTTCTGCATGCAAACTTCATGGTTACGACATCCCTCCCCTCCTTTAATTTTGCACTCCGATGCAAACTTTCTTAACTAGGGTCGGGTATTATCACTTTACTCACAATTTTCACAAAAATTTCCATTTACTTGTCCCCTTTATTGGGATGCTAACACTGACAGATTTTATTTGTCCCCTTTATTGGGACACTAACACTGACACATTTAGTTTTAGTCATCCTCGGGTTCTTCGTAGTGTACTCGAGGTCGGGGCCTAAGAGCATACAGACGCTCAAACGGTGGCCCGTTGAAAGCAGCCTGTCTGCTTCCTCCGGGGGACCCTATTCCCATAAGGTCCCCGCGAGGAGGTAGTTCGGAAGCACCTGGCGGCTCCTGCCGCCACTCGGTCCTGCCAGGGGGCAGGAGGTGCACTCCGGTTCACCTCCACGGGTCGATGTTCCTCCGTTCCCTGGGCGAAGCTCTCGGGGAGGAAGTAGCTCGGAGGCGCCCGGCGGATCCCATTCCGCCACTCGGTCCTGCCAGCGGGCAAGAAGCGCCCTCCGGTTCACCTCCCCTAGTCGATGTTTCTCCCTGTCCTGGGCGAAGCTCTCCGTGAGGAAGTAGTTCGGAAGCGCCCGGCGGTCCTCGTTCCGCCACTCGGTCCTGCCAGGGGGCGGGAGGCGCCTTCCGGTTCACTTCCCCGTGTTGATGTTTCTCCGGTGTCGAGGGCGAAGCTCCCGAGAGGAGGGGCGGTGGCCCTTCCCCCATCTCATCCCCTGCGTCGTCCGCCCCGCCTTGTCGCTCAACGTCCCATGGGGCATCGATGCTGCGGCGGATGCGGTCTCGATGGATCACTATCTGATGTCCAGTGATCATGTGACGCAGGAGATAAGTGACTGGAGTCTTCTGTTCGATGATGATGTAGGGACCCTCGTACCGGGGCTCCAACTTGCCTCTGCCCGGTCGCGGGTAATCAATGTACACCAAGCCATGGGGCGCCTTCTCTTGAACGGCTTCAATTCCTTGATTCCGTTAGCCTTCTCGTATCTCCGCATGAACTTTTCCATTCGGCGGTAGATTTCGCTCAGACTCCTCCTTCGGTCTTCGGCGTATTCCTCTGGGTTGTACGGGCTCACGCACGCCTCCTGTGGCATGCGAAATAGCTTTGAAGGTACGTTGGGGCTCGCCCGTACATCAAGAAGAATGGAGAATACCCCGTGGCTCGCTGCACTCGGATTTTCCGGGACAATTCCACGGTCTCGTCCAGTTTCTTCACAACGTAGGCGGAGTTTGATGCATAACTCTTTATTCAGACGTTCGACCTTTCCGTTGCTTTGGGGGTGGTATGCGGCGGTCCGTTGGTGTTGTACTTCCCAAACCCTGAAGAGCTCCTGCAAGGTAGAGTTCCAGAACTCCTTGCCTTGGTCGGATACTACTGCTGAAGGGGCACCCAGTTTGCACCGTATCAAACGATGGCACTTGTCCGCCACCTCCCGGGCCGTCTTGTCCTTTATTGCTGCCAGTATGGTGAATTTGCTGAAACTATCCACACACGTGAGGATATAATGGCTGCCTTCCACGGTCGGAGGAAGGGGACCAACTAAGTCCACGTGCAGAAGTTCCCAAGGACTGTGGCCTCGCACACAAGGCATTGTTTCCACAGTCACTTTCCGCGTCTGTTTGTTCCGCGCGCACGTGTCGCACGCTTGGACTACCTGCCGTACCTGTTGAACCATACCTGGCCAAAATAAAGGTCCCGTAGGATTTCTGTAGTCCCGGCAGCTCCCGGATGAATGCTCCCGACGTCAGTGTGGGCTTTCTAAATGAGCTGCTCTCTCAACTTTTTAGGAACTACGATGACCTCTCTTCCGTTCGCATCGATGTAAACCAGCAGGTTCCTCACTAGTTTGACCTCGACGGCTGGATGGGCTTGGTTACGGACCAGCTGAAAGCCTTCCCTTCTTCGATGGCTGTTCGAATTGCCGCTATTTCAACGTCCTTCTGCTGGTGTTTGCTGATTACCTTGCGATCAATGATCGCTTTTTCGTATACTGCGTTCACAAACTCCTTCGTCACTCCAGGCGGGCGTGACAACCAATCGGCCACTCTGTTGAGTTTGCCTTTCACGTACTCGATGAGAACGTCGCAGTCTTGCAATGTCATAACCGAACGCTCTAGTCTTCCATTGGGCTCTCGGTGTCCTTCCCTCAGAAGCCACTTCAACGGCTTATGGTCAGAACGGACGATGACTCTCTGCCAAATATAACATTGCTTCAATTCCTTTTTGTTGGTTGGCCTCTGGGAGTTTTTGATGGCCTCTTCTTTGGATTGTTGTGGCTTCACCCCGTTCCTGGTGACCACATGGCCTAATTACCCCACCTGGGACTGTAATAACTGACATTTTTCCAACTTTACCTTTAAGTTGGAGGTGCGTAGGCTATCCAAGGCTCGTCGTACCCTCTCGTCATGTCCTTCTAAAGACCTTCCAAGGACAATGAGGTCATCTAAGTAAATCTGTACTTCCTTGTCCAGTTGCTTCGGCAAAATAAAATTCATTACTCTTTGGAACACTGGTGGCCTATTGGACAACCCAAACGGGACCACCCTGAACTCGAAATGACCGCTTCCCGTGGGGAAGGCAGTTTTCGAGATGCTATCGTCGTGAATGGCCAACTGCCAATATCCCGAGCGTAAATCCCTGCTCGAGAAGTAATGAGTCCCGTGCAACTTGGCCAAGGTTTCCTCAATGATGGGTACTTAATATTTGTCCTTGCTGCCATTGACGTCCCAAGGTCTATAGTCTACACAAAGCCTCAGGGCCCTACGCTTCTTTTCTTCAATCGCTTCCCCTTTGGACTCCTGTGGTCACTCTTCGTTCCTAGTGATCACTTGGTCCTGGTACTCTACCGGTGACGGTAGTAGTTAATCTTTTCTTTCCCTCGTCGGTCTTCTTCCCTTTGAGAGCGACGGACATCGGTGAACATGCGTCTTGAGGTGTTTTCAATCTCTTCTTAGTCACTTGTGGAAATTTGCTCTTTCTCACCGTGACACTTGTTCCTTTTTTCTTTTCGGGCGAGGAATCAAACGGCTGTTCCGACGAACCTCCCCGTTCTCGTTGCCTCAACCACCATGCCGATGTCATCTTATCTTCAGGTAATACTCTTTAGTCGTCACCTTTATTTCTCAAGAGTAACTTTACCGCCTCCTTGGAAAGTGTTAACTTCCCGTTGAGATTTCCGCTCTGTGATACTTGCAAACCACGCTGAGCCTCACTGCACATTCATTGCAGCGTAGAGTAGACGTCCAGGGGAAACCATACCCCAAATTTTCTTCTTCGTCTATTCCCTTTTCCTTTAACTTCCCTTTGGGGATTCTGCTCGACAACTTCTCCAAGTATCCTCGAGCCTCACCGCATATCCCATGCAGCGGAGAATAGACGTCCAGGGGAACCCATATTCCCCATTTTCCACGATTACCAATGGAAACGACCAGGGGGAACGGCTATGCTGTATCACTCCTTGATCCAGCATTTCTGCTATTTGTCGCTTTACCTCCTCCTCGTGTGTAATAGGTACCCTGTAGGGTCGCCTAAAGATGGGAGGATGATCCTGGGTTTCCAACTTCATTGGCATCAGGTTATTATAACCCAGTGGCTCGCCATCCAATGAGAAGACATCTGAATAATCCCTTAGCCACTCTTCGTCGATTTTCCTTTCTTTGTCGGAAAAGGATTTCCAACCAAGGACATAGGACTTGAGGCGTGTCACTCGTTCTTCGAAGTCCTTCTTCGATGCTTGACTTCCTTTCACCGTGACATTCGTTCCAATTTGGGGTGAGCGTCGACTACCCTCCCAATTAGCTCTGCCTCCGTCACTATGCCCACGACGTCTCCTTTTTCGCCAAGGTATTCTTTGTCATCCTGATTGATCATCAGTAACCTCATCTTCCTCTGTGGGATCCTGCTCGGTAACATTTTTAAGTTTCCCCGAGCTTCACTGCACATCCCGTGCAGCGGAGAATAGACGTCCAAGGGAACTACGTCCCCGGGTCTCTGACTTCCCTCGTCAGAATCACGGCGGCCACCTTTAGTTTTCGTGCGGGATTGCCTCTACCAGAGTCACCCTCGCACTTTACTGTCTACTCCCTTTACTTGTAGGGTTACTGTTTCATTCAGTGACTGTCCTCTTCCGGTGGTCTACCTGGGCTGCGTACCTTTGTTTCGTCTTCATATCCTCCGAAACAATACGCCTATAGTCAAGTCTTGCTGAGCCTCTGGAATTATACAGACACAAAAGAATTCTTCAACCCCCCTTCCCATAGTCAAACTTACTTCTACTCCTCTTACATGAATGGGCGGGGCCGGTGCAACTGTGTACTGAGAAGTTGGCCACTGTCCAAAGAAGGCTCCCGATGTTCTTGTGCATAGCTTATGTCAATGTGACGGAAGCTCCACCATCGTCAGCGCGGTGGAAGCTTGAGCGACGAGTACTGGTAGGGTGATCAGTCCTAGCCGACGGACTCGCCGCTACTTCCTCTGAAGCTATTCGGGAGGCTTCTCCTTCCAATCCTGTCGAAGGTTTGCTCGAGGGCACGCCTCTTCCCAATTTCGCATTTGCTGACAAATCTTGCACTGGCTCCGGCCACTTTCTTCCATTGTTTCCTCTTTGGAGTCTCTGTCTTCATTTGACTTGGTTTGTTTTCTCTTCTGGTTTCTGATGGGGTTGTAGTCACTTCTTGAGTTGTTTATTCCTCCTGTGACCAGTGTCACAGTTCTTCCTTCTGGGCTCTCCTCTCTTGCTGGACTTGTCTCCGTCGTTCACCTCCACATCCTTGATGTTGTCCTCCTTTGTGGCTGTTCTTTCTTCTGAATGTTGTGAGTTGTAGTCCCAGGATGTGGGAGGATTTTGCAGTTTCTGCAGTCTTCGGCTTCTGTCATGTGGCGTTTCTTCTCTTAGGACCTCTTCATCTTAGTCCTAAGCTTGGGTTGTTTACCGAAAACTGGGTTGATTCCATCCAATAGTCCCGAAAGGATGTTCCTTTGATGCAATTACAAGCATACTCCGGCATAACGGTCTTCAACGCGTCCTTAGGTATGCCCACTTTAATATGTCTCCTTGTGGGATTAGCCTGAACCAAGGCATTACCTGCACTTAATGTTCCTGTGGCAATTGGGTTGACTGTCTCACCTTGTTCCTTCCTGACGGCGTTTGGGCTGGTTCCTGGGTTCTCTTGTGCCCGTTCGCCCATAAACTTCGGCGAACTTCCTTCCAAGGTGTGTCCAAAAGTCGTTTGCTCAGGACCCCTTACTGCCTGTTCACGTTGCAAAGGTAAGCTAGTACTCTTTAATACCTGTACGACGGTTTTTATATTCTTCTGCCGGTCTTCGTCGGTGCGGTGTTTCTCGTCTCTTGTGGTGTGTGCACTTCTGCAAGGATTCTTTGGGATGTCTTCTGGGTTCTCTGGTCTCCACCCAATCCTTTCTTGCCTCGAAATTCTTCTTCTGTAACGGGAGGAACTAGAGATTCTTCGGGGACGAACCCCCGACCTTCGGTTGTCCAATACTCCATGCGGATAATCATTACAAGGTCTTCCAGTTTCGACCTTCTTCGATTTATTTCTTCCCCTAATTCCTTGCATTCCTTTACTAACCGAATAATGTTGGCCAAATTTTTCCTTTTTAAATTTTCCAAATTTTCTGTACTTATTTCGTTTAAGTTCGTCGGTTCGGTATCACTCATGTCACTTGTGCTTTCTTCATTCGTTATTTCCACACTCTTTACCGACATCGCGAAGTTTCTTTGTTTATTTATCTTTATTTTAAAACCGTTTCCACTGTTAGCGACACTTTTTACTGTTCCCAATTATTTTACAGAATTACTGTTGCAAATACTTTCTACGTTCGTGCTTTACTGTCACGAAATTTTATTTTAACAAGAAGTTACACTCTTGCGATAAATACCTTGCAATAGGATCCCACTTCTGACACCATTTGATGTAGTGCCCAACCCGTATTTTTATTTATGGTACTGGAGACCCTTTTAATTACGTTAATTCACTTCACGGGCACCCTTTAAGTTGGGCGTACCCGGTGATTTTATTTCTAATTATTTCTTATTTTCGTCCAGGATGACTCGGCCTACCCAAACGGATGGCCCTTTAAATTGATAGACTAGGTTCCTTCGGCTTTCCAAAAGCCTACTTTGAACGTTAATTCTCCTCAGCTAACAAGAGAGGCCTATTACAAGGTATCTACAATAGGGCGGATCGAAAATGAGGTTTTTAAACTTTTTTCGAAATTCAAATATGGCTAGTGGGGAAAATATGTGGGTGCTATATATAATGACTGTGCATAAATATTGGTCCTGCAAAATTATATCTTCAGGTGCCACAAAGCCGTCGAAAAAAGTGAAATATAATGATTTTCTTATATTCTGCATTAGTACAATAACTGAAACTTACTTGCTATTATTATATATTAAGTGTTCCAATTACCAAAATAGTTACTGAATTACGCAGCTCTTAGTTTATTTAGATCAATGTTCTTTTGATTAATGATCTAAATAATCCAGAACTCACCACGAGGAGGTGGCTGCGTGTCGAGCTCCACCCATGCCCTCCCAACCACCCATCCTTGCGCATGTTTTTTTCTATTAACGTTTTATTTAAACTTTATATTCAGCTTTACTTTCGAATGATGGCATTTTTTTACGTGACTGAAGTGTTGATCTTATGAAGCCATCTCGCGCGTTCAATCCAAATACTTTTGATGATGCTTCAGTCACTAATTTTACCATTCTTTCTACTACTTGTGTATGACAAGGGAATTTCTCGAATGGAGGGGTACTCTTGTTTTCTATGAATTCTTCAATCTCATTTTCTGTCAGGTGTCTTGTCACAGGTGGTTCAGTGACAATGCATTTTTGCCAATTAATTAAATCAGTATAATCAGTAGCTTCAAATTGAATAACAGGTACTGTGAAACGCCTCACAACTTTTTCCTTGTTTGTTTGCCTTGCTTTCTTTATTCGCCTCCACGCTAATTCTCTTATGGCGCTGCGGTCATCATGAATCATTGATGCTAGAATATTTTCTGGATTTGCAAAAAATGCATTTCTTTGTATGACAGGGTTTACAATATCCTTTACTTCGTCATTCAGTGTTCTTGTTAGTTCAATAGTTTTGAAAACATGTTTTGAGCCATTGACAAAAGACGTACTTTGCTTAATAGAAAACCACATTGGGATGTAGACCTTCATTATAAAAGAAGCAATGTTCATGAGGTTCTCAGATGGACTTACAGTTGAAACGTATAGACGAAGCAAACGATTTGCTGTAGTCAGCCATCGTGAATGTGCCATTTTGCCTGGACTACGATGAGCAAGATCTGGAGGGCAATATCCCTTTGTTATGGCCTGATGAATATCAATTAGATATTTTTGGTCGGTGCTAAGATCTTCACAGTCTACAGTTGGTTCCTCAGCATCAATCCTTTCAAACTCGACAATAGGAAGACACTCACAGTTCTCTAATTCCCTGCCAATAGGACCGGTGAATCCGCGGGGGCCAGATGTTTTTCCATCCAGCTTTGCAACTAAATGGCGTAATGGCAATTCATTGGCATGGAGCTGGCACACTAAATGTTGAACTGGCTTCTTCAGCTTCAATTCTATAAGCCTTATAACGTCTCCCTTTTCTCCAGTGTTGACTGCTGCACCATCGCATCCAATGGCAACAAGGTTTTCCAGGTTCATGTCATTATTTCCAATATACTCAAACATTCCTTTACATATTTCTTCAGCTGATCCAGAATTCACAGAATAATGGCCCAAATAATCTGAACCAGGTTCTCTCACTAAAGTGATATGTTCTTCTGTTACCTTCTTCTGATATACTTTGGACTCTTTTTTTTCTTGGAAGAGTGTAGAATCTTTTCGACCATCAAAATAGATTCCTCTGATTGGGACCTGATTTTGATCTTTCATAATTTCTGATCTCTTCTTTTGTCTTTCTCTTCTGATTTTACTCCTATCCACTACTTCAGATGTATTGTCAATAGAAACTTCTCCAATATCTTGCAATACTGTACTAACAATGAATGCTGCAGCTCGATCTGAAACTGCAGTCCTGTCACAAGCAGTAGCCACTGAAGGTAGATTTGTAGTTTTTCTTTTCTTGAATAATTGTTCTTCAGGTTGTTCGAGCTTTCTCTTCGAGCTAACTGGCTCTGGAAATGTATCGTCTGATATTTCGCCAGATTCACTTTCACTATTTGATGTCGATGATGATAATTCAACATTTGTATCCTGCAATTTCTCCTGTGAAGATTCTTTGGTGAGCCTCACAGCTTCTTTTTGCTTTCTTAGCAACGTAGATGCTTTTTTCTTTGAGAGTGTAATATCTACTCTATCAATAAACAGTTTTCTTTCACTCCTTTGATCTAAGAGGAACGTCACTTCTTCCTTTGGAACCGTTTTTTCTTTGGGACAAGAACATTGTGTTAGTACTTTGCACTTGCACGCTGCAATGTCAAAAAGTTTCGTGTGTGCTTCTTTTTTGAACATATCAATCTTTGCTTTGTAAGCTTCAGAATTTTTTCTGCTTTGGTATGGCTTCATAATGACACGATACTTTTCGTGGTAGCTTCTGAACATTGTTTCAATTCGCCTGTCTGACAGAATTGGGACGGAAGCACTTTCCCAAATTGTTTTCAATTTATCAACAACTTGTTCTAATATTTGAGATATTGAAGGATCTTTATTAGTATTCTGTTTCAAATCGTCTCTTACAAACAAGTAATATTTAAAAACTCCTTCGTATGTAGGAAGATTCCTGTGCCACAAATCTTCCCCCATACCAAACATGGGGCACTCAGTTGAGGCCCTGGTTGATTTTGCACAAACTCGAGACATTTTGAAAGTATACAAATCTGAAAAAGAAAGAGCTAATATCAATTATACGTTAATTTCAGTTAATAGTACATGGCAAACTTAGGGCAACACAATACAGAAATGCAAAATATATAAGAAATATAGTTTAGACTATCTGAGTAACGCCAACAACAGAACACCCACCTGCTACGAGAGCGACAGCTACACTGAACCGAGGTACTCACGTGACAGCTGAGTGAGCTGACTATAGAAAACTGTTTTTAGAGAATAGAAACTTTTTTAAAGGTTGACTGAGCTATTTTTATACAAGTGTGAATAAATTCTTGTCTATTGTGCATCGTGGACTCTTCTGTAATTATTGGTTAAAATCTGCTTTTTTCAATTTTTTTCAATATTGAAGGTCATTGTGGCACCTGAAGATATTAATGTTATGATTTTAAATTTATACCAGCTTATTTCCTCACTACTCCACACATTTTCCACACTAGCCAATTTGAAAATTCGAAAAATGAGTTTTTCACTCCGCCCTAATCTACAACAATACACGCCCTCTTATAAATTTTATTAAATATTACTCTAAACAGTACATGCATTTAATACTTTATTCTGAAGTAATTTATCCATTTACATTCAATACAATCCAATCTTAACTTCAAAGACAAAGGTCACAGTTATATAAATTTAAATCGTTAAATTTACCAATTTTCCGTAAAATACAATTCAATTATAAATCCAAAGAAAAAATTAACAGTTACCTGAATTTAAATAATTTACATATAGAGGGGCTTTATATTTTAGTGCAACAAAACAAATAACGAGAAATGAAGTGGTCCAAATCGACCCTGATATTTAAATAAGTATTCTACTTATAAAATTTAGACGTTATTCCCAATAGTTCTGCGCGCGTCCCGCAGACTTATTTTTCAGACCAGAACACCCAAAGAACCGAGAGTCCCACATAATTTTAGATTCATTCACAAAATTATTGAGTCTTCTGACTAAATTCTCTTGTATAATCGCTAACAATACAATTCTTATGCACAAGTTTCCCGGTGGACTAATAACCTGCACAACCAGTTCTTACTTTCACTTTAGTGACAATTTATGATTTCGGTTTTAAAATTTTCTTACACCACTACTTTGACGAATAAATTGAGTCTATTTAGCCACAGTTAACTTCAAGGAGGAACGACTACAACTGACAACAATTTTCGAATTTACTTTACAATTTTGAAGGACCCCGCCTTCCAATGTTCTGAAAGCCTATCAAACCATTTGTTTTTCCTAAGACCGTCCCCCCAGAAGGCTATTACCCATACAAGAGGGAAAGAAGGCGTCTTTACTACGTTTCCCAGGATCCTGGGCCCCCTGATTGGAGCTGGACCTGATTTCCGAGTAGAGCCCCTCCTTCTTCCCAAAATACATTTAAATATAGTCAACAGATTCGAAGTCCCAAGTTTATGACCCCCTTGTGGTTCAACTTTAGCAAGCGTCTTCGAATCTGCCTTACAAAAGTCGCACCATCCCGCGACACGAATCCAAAAATTTTCGACCCAGCAAAAGAGGAACCCAACCATTTGCACATACATCCAAATCCGTTGGATTACCCTTCCCGTTGGGGTCGGGTCTCGGTGATAAACCTCTGTCCCCACGTGGTTTGGCTTTATTACTTCTCGGAGAATCCGAATTAAGATAGAACAAACTTTAAACAATCTGAAACACTTCTGATTTATTCGTTCATGAATGTTTATAAGTCAAACCACACTGCGTTCAGAGATGTACACCACGAAATCTTAAAACTAAAATTCCTGCACTTATTTTACAAAAGATTTCTGCATGCAAAATTCATGGTTACGACATCATATATATACAGTATATATATATATATATATATATATATATATATATATATATATATATTTGTAACCATTAATGTTAGTTTGTATATTCTGTAGTTTAAGATGGTTAATTTACTAAAAACATGATTTCTTTCATTTAATAATTGATGAAAATACATTGTCTTCTTCCCCCCAAAAAAGATCGAAACAAAAAAATACTTACATTATTTCGGTAATGATGTGACAATCGTTGGGTTGACTGCTCGGTAAATCTTCTACCTCCGTATTCAGGTCCAAGGCATGGGTTTCAAACGAAAAGATTGTATAACATGTGTCAAATCCTCATCGGACTTTAAAGGAGAAAAAATAATTCATTAGTTCATACTGAATCTTTTTTAATAAAAATCCAAAACATATGCAGAGTATACATATAGTAAGAGTATTACAATGTGAAGATATCTTCGAACCGCTCAGAGAAGTTCCTTTAAGAGATAATTCCGAATAACATTTGAATTTATAAAATTATTTAAAACATGCAAAAGATTGCTATAAAAAAATTCAATGAATCAAAGCAGGATTTTAGCATAATTGCAAACTAATCTATAATTGCGGATACCTAAATGAAGCATTTTTAATGTGATGAGATGAATTACTACAACACTCCATATATATGATGAAATAATCCAGAAGAGTGCTCTTTCTGACAGGCACATTAAATAAATTTGCGAATAATTGGCTACAAAAAATAAAATTACAGGCACTTACATTTCTACGCAGTCCCTTGCGTCGGATCATAAGGAGCGTCATTGCAAATATCATCAACGGTTTGCGTTGGAAATAATCCATCCCGGTCAGCTGCGTTAAAAAGATTAATTGTGGACAACGCTACAATGTCACCATCTTGATATAAATCCGATAAACTGTAAAGTTCTTGAGTCATGGTGGAGGGAATGTTTATTCACTGGTGAAAATAACTACTGTGACTCCCAGCTGAAAATATTTCCTTTTATATGCATGCTCCCCATGCACCACCCCAAAAGACTAAGAGGCGTGTCGTACGCAACCCTTTAATTTATGTGGTGCGCACCTTCTTCAATTGCACTTATTTCTTACGCGCGTGTTCGATTAGTTCAGGATGACTCTGCCTATCCACTCGGATGGCCCTTTAATTTTATACGCGTAATTTCCCTCGGCTGACGTGAAGCCCAGTTTGAATTTTCAACTTTCAATGTTAATTTACCCTCAGCTTACAAGAGAGGCCTATTGCAAGGTAGCATAGAAACGACACACTCCCTCTTATAAAGTTTATTCAATTTCATTACCTACAATTAATATATACATTCAAAGAAATAAGCTGATGTATGATCACAAATTTTGTTAAAAAGAAAAAAATCAAATTATTTATTTACAGAAAATGTTTACAAATATTTAAGTCTCCAAAAAATGTCCTTTATACAGAGAGGTTTTTTATTTGCGTGTAACAAAAAACAACAGCACTAAATCCAAATTTCGTAATCTAAGAAAAGGTTTGAAAATTGGTTTACTTACAAAAATTTTGGAAAGATACTTTCGACAGCTCTGCGCGAGTCCCGCAGATTTATTTCCAGAACAGAACAAAAAAAAAGTCCGCCAAATAAATTAGATTCCTTTACAAAATAATTGACGGGTTATGCACAATAGGTCACAAACTTACAGTTTAACATTTAATTTGAACCAAATTAAATTAATTGAAAATTCACAAAATTCTTGGACTGTTGGCTAACATTAATTAAGATCTTCTAAGTTCGCTTTTTCGGTCGCTAACAATAAGTTCTTATACACAAGTTCGCGTAAACGAAGGCAATTCAAATTTTATACAATCGTGAGACAGTTCTAATTCAACTTAGAAATTTTCTATCACACCACAAGTTTTAAAGAGATATTTAAAGCCCCTGTTAATGGTCGAGGACTTGAACATACAACTGACTTAAAATTCTAAAATACACCTTAACATTTCAAGGGCTCCGCCTTACTCTATTCTAAATGACCTATCAAAACAATTTCAATAAATTAGGTCGTCCCTCCGAAGGTTCTCCTCCATACATCAGGCTTGCCAACTCAAATTTGATATTTTGAGCTAAAACTGCTTTTAAAAATGGCTAAAATCGGCAAAAAATTTCCATTTTGAGCTAAACTTATGGCTAAAGAAAATTTTATGTTTTTTTATGTTGATATATACTCAGTACAATTTTATTTATTAAAAAGTGTAAATTTAAACCATAAAACAAAAAAATAATAATAAACTCACCTGATTTAAGTATCTAAAAGTTGAATATCTTCATCACACAGAGTTGATGTAGAAGGGCAAGGATCATCTTTGGTAGAATATGATGCAATTGTACCTATAACTTGCAAAGATTTTTCTGGTAATTTGTATTCACTACAGCATTTATTGTGCCTTTTTAATCCAGATTTGACGGACATTATAGCACTTAGCATTTTTAGTGACATTTTATTTCTCAATTTATATTTTATAATATTCATACTGCTTCATTTCAACTTCAGCATTGGAGTGTGGTAATATTAAAACTGAAGTTGCAAATTCTGAGAGTTCCTTAAATGGGTTGCATGCAGATGCATCTTTATATTGCAATACTTCACCCCAGAAAGCTTCAGTATTACTTTTATAATTCCAGTCAACTAAATGAAGCTTAAGCCATTGGTATTCAGAAGCAGATATGACTTCTTCAGATGCTCCCATAGATTCCATCAAACTGACAATGGATTCTTTAACTGGTTGTAGTGCTTTTCCAACAGATAAATGGGAGATATTTTTCAGAATGGTTAAATTTTCTGGGAGCCTTTGCTTTAATTGCGTGAATAAAGTTAAAAGGAAATGTTGGGACCTTTCTCTCATACATTTTTCTTCATCTATTGTTATTTTTCAAAGATTTCTCAATTCTTCAATTTTTCTCTCAAATCTATACCCTAGATATGTTTTTGGGTCTAAAAATTCTTGAATATCTGAAGAAAGGGGGTCCACTTTAGCCAGTGTTGCCGATTTAGCCATTATTCGGCCAAATCTGGCCACTTTTACTGAAATCTAGCCGAGGAAAAACTGCATTGGCGGATAGCCGAAATTCTGGCCATATTTAAAGAATCTTGTAGCCGATGTAATTTCATTTTATGGCTAATTTGAAACTTTATTATTTATATTTAATTGAAATATATGTCATAATTTTTTAATTATTTTGTCTTTACAATTATTTTGTCTTTACAGTAGACTATAAAAGTTGCCATGTTTGGTTTAGCTGGTACCAAATTTGTTTTAGAAAACATGTTCGCGACAAATTCCCGCTTGTCTTTTTTTTATTTTCGCGGGCGCCTCAGGCCAGGCCAGTTTTAATGATTCTGATTGAGCTTGTAGTAGCACTGTGTTTAACGTGAATGATTAGCAAAATTTTTTAAAGTGAAAATTTTCAGTACCCATCAAAATGCCTAAAGATATAAATTATAAGCAGAAATATAGAAAAGAATGGACGAATAATGATTTATTCAAGAATTGGCTATGTAAAGTTCCTACCAATCCTAGCAGAGCGCATTGCAAGTTTTGCAAATGTGACATAAATGCTAAATACTATGATTTAATAAATCACATGAAATCTAAAAAACATATCAATGCAATTCCATTTAAAACGCTGCCTATAACCAGTTTCTGTAGGCCAAAGTGTAGTGATACTGCTAAGTTGGAAGGAAATATTGCTTTGTTTTTAGCATGCCATTCTGCTATTATGAACACTGATCATTTAGTTGAAATGTGCAAAAACACAATTACTGACAGTAAAATTACCTCAAATTTAAAAATGCACAGAACAAAATGCTCAGGAATCATTAAGAATGTCTTAAGTGTTCATTTTGTGGAGGACTTGATTCAAGATATAGGAGATGGTAAATTTAGTTTACTTTTAGATGAATCTAATGATATTAGTGCTCATAAAATGCTTGGGATTGCAATAATTTATTATAGCAGATCTAAAAACAAGGTTATCTCAACTTTCATTAATCTTGTGGAATTAGAAGAGTGTAATGCTGATGGTATTATTAAAGCACTAAAAGGTGAACTGGTAAGTAAAAATCTTAACTTAAACAAACTTGTAGCCATTGGGACTGATAATGCTAGTGTCATGATAGGTATCAATAATGGTGTATATCAAAAACTTAAAAGAGAAGTCCCATCGCTGATTTTGTTTAGATGTGTATGCCACTCTCTTCAGCTAGCTGTTTCTCATACTTCTTCAGAGTGCCTCCCACGAAATTTAGAATTTCTTATAGCAGAGACACACAAATGGTTCTCTCTTTCATCATCACGTCAGTTGGCTTATAAGAACTTATATAAAGCTATAAATGATGGTGAAAACCCATTGAAAATTCCAAGTGATTCAAAAACCAGATGGTTAGCTATTGAACCTGCAGTTGGAAGGATAATAACACAGTGGGTTGAATTGAAAACTCATTTTGAGATTATGAGAAATAAAGAAAAGAGCTACACCACTGAAATTTTATATGAGATGTACAAAGATGAGAAGAACCTAGCTTATCTGCTCTTTTTCCATCCAATTCTTGTTGAAGTTCAAAAAGTAAATAAAGTATTTGAATCAGATACAGCTAATAAAGTCAGACTTCTAGATGATCTTACACTTCTTATAAAATCAGTTGCTAGCAAGTTGTTAATTCCTACTGCTAAAGTGGACCCCCTTTCTTCAGATATTCAAGAATTTTTGGACCCAAAACCATATCTAGGTATAGATTTGAGAGAAAAATTGAAGAATTGAGAAATCTTTGAAAAATAACAAGAGATGAAGAAAAATGTATGAGAGAAAGGTCCCAACATTTCCTTTTAACTTTATTCAAGCAATTACAGCAAAGGCTCCCAGAAAATTTAACCATTCTGAAAAATATCTCCCTTTTATCTGTTGGAAAAGCACTACAACCAGCTAAAGAATCCATTGTCAGTTTGATGGAATCTATGGGATCTATGGGAACATCTGAAGAAGTTATATCTGCTTCTGAATACCAATGGCTTAAGCTTCATTTAGTTGACTGGAATTATAAAAGTAATACTGAAGCTTTCTGGGGTGAAGTATTGCAATATAAAGATGCATCTGCATGAAACCCATTTAAGGAACTCTCAGAATTTGCAACTTCAGTTTTAATATTACCACACTCCAATGCTGAAGTTGAAAGGGTATTTAGCAGTATGAATATTATAAAATATAAATTGAGAAATAAAATGTCACTAAAAATGCTAAGTGCTATAATGTCCGTCAAATTTGGATTAAAAAGGCACAATAAATGCTGTAGTGAATACGAATTACCAGAAAAATCTTTGCAAGTTATAGGTACAATTGCATCATATTCTACCAAAGATGATCCTTGCCCTTCTACATCAACTCTGTGTGATGAAGATATTCAGCTCTTAGATACTTAAATCAGGTGAGTTTATTATTATTTTTTGTTTTATGGTTTAAATTTACACTTTTTAATAAATAAAATTGTACTGAGTATATATCAATATAAAAAAAAATTTTCTTTAGCCATAAGTTTAGCTCAAAATGGAAAAAAATTAGCCAATTTTAGCCATTTTTAAAAGCAGTTTTAGCTCAAAATATCAAATTTGAGTTGGCAAGCCTGACTTTAGCAGTAGGAATTAACAACTTGCTAGCAACTGATTTTATAAGAAGTGTAAGATCATCTAGAAGCCTGACATTATTAGCTGTATCTGATTCAAATACTTTATTTACTTTGTGAACTTCAACAAGAATTGGATGGAAAAAGAGCAGATAAGCTAGGTTCTTCTCATCTTTGTACATCTCATAAAATTTCAGAGGTGTAGCACTTTTCTTTATTTCTCATAATCTCAAAATGAGTTTTCAATTCAACCCACTGTGTTATTATCCTCCCAACTGCAGGTTCAATAGCTAACCATCTGGTTTTTGAATCACTTGGAATTTTCAATGGGTTTCATCATCATTTATAGCTTTATATAAGTTCTTATAAGCCAACTGACGTGATGATGAAAGAGAGAACCATTTGTGTGTCTCTGCTATAAGAAATTCTAAATTTCGTGGGAGGCACTCTGAAGAAGTATGAGAAACAGCTAGCTGAAGAGAGTGGCATACACATCTAAACAAAATCAGCGATGGGACTTCTCTTTTAAGTTTCTGATATACACCATTATTGATACCTATCATGACACTAGCATTATCAGTCCCAATGGCTACAAGTTTGTTTAAGTTAAGATTTTTACTTACCAGTTCACCTTTTAGTGCTTTAATAATACCATCAGCATTACACTCTTCTAATTCCACAAGATTAAGGAAAGTTGAGATAACCTTGTTTTTAGATCTGCTATAATAAATTATTGCAATCCCAAGCATTTTATGAGCACTAATATCATTAGAGTCATCTAAAAGTAAGCTAAATTTACCATCTCCTATATCTTGAATCAAGTCCTCCACAAAATGAACACTTAAGACATTCTTAATGATTTCTAAGCATTTTGTTCTGTGCATTTTTAAATTTGAGGTAATTTTACTGTCAGTAATTGTGTTTTTGCACATTTCAACTAAATGATCAGTGTTCATAATAGCAGAATGGCATGCTAAAAACAAAGCAATATTTCCTTCCAACTTAGCAGTATCACTACACTTTGGCCTACAGAAACTGGTTATAGGCAGCGTTTTAAATGGAATTGCATTGATATGTTTTTTAGATTTCATGTGATTTATTAAATCATAGTATTTAGCATTTACGTCACATTTGCAAAACTTGCAATGCGCTCTGCTAGGATTGGTAGGAACTTCACATAGCCAATTCTTGAATAAATAATTATTCGTCCATTCTTTTCTATATTTCTGCTTATAATTTATATCTTTAGGCATTTTGAGGGGTACTGAAAATTTTCACTTTAAACAATTTTGCTAATCATTCACGTTAAACACGGTGCTACTACAAGCTCAATCAGAATCATTAAAACTGGCCTGGCCTGAGGCGCCCGCGAAAATAAAAAACAAAAGACAGGCGGGAATTTTTCGAGAACATGTTTTCTAAAACAAATTTGGTACCAGCTAAACCAAACATGGCAACTTTTATAGTCTACTGTAAAGACAAAATAATTGTAGACAAAATAATTTAAAAATTATGACATGTATTTCAATTAAATATAAATAATAAAATTTCAAATTAGCCATAAAATGAAATTACATCGGCTACAAGATTCTTTAAATATGGTCAGAATTTCGGCTATCCGCCAATGCAGTTTTTCCTCGGCTAGATTTCAGTAAAAGTGGCCAGATTTGGCCGAATAATGGCTAAATTGGCAACACTGCCATACATAAGGATAGAAGGAGCCTTTACTGGGTGTTCCCCGAATCATTTTCCCTTGATTGGATATTGACCTCCCTCCCAAGTATAAACTCCTCCTTTTCCTAGAAATTAATTTAGTTATTTCTTCGAAGCTACTTGATTTCCCAATTTTATAACCAACGTCATGGTCCAATTTAACAAGTGGATTCGAGTCTCTCTCACAAAAGTCGCACCCCGAAGCGAAACAAACCATTTTCCATTTGAACCCCTCCCCCACCTTGTTTTCTCTTCCTTTGGGGTTTAGGGTCTCGGTCTGACCTCGACCGTAAATCTCGGCTACAAGGCTGTTTTGGTTTATACCCTTCTCGTGAGAACAAAAAAAAAAAATCGAACGAACGTTAAACAATCTGAAACATTTTCATTTATTTATTTATTAATAGGTCATAACCCAAACCACCTTGCTTTGGAGATCTAAACAAAACATCTTAAAACTAATATTTCTGCTCTTATTTTCGTAAAAGATTTCGGCACGCCAAAATTGCCGTCACAACAGGCGGTTCGTAAGTTTAATGATTGGTTGTAAATGTAACTGGGCGGGACTATGATAAAATTGCGTACCAATCGAATCGTAACACCTATATTATGGGTCCATGCTTTGCACGTCCTGATTGGTCGACTAATGACGCCTTTATATTTTCTCCGTAGATTTAATGCTGACATCGTGTATTACCCTTTGCAGTCTCTACCACGACAATATTTGCATTTGCTTTCATACTTTTTCGGTTTTCCCATTTTAGAACCAACCACTTTATACAATATCCCTCACCCTTTTGCAACATTGATCAACATTTTCCATCTCTATCACGACAATATTTTACATTATTATTTTTTGCGGTCATCCTGTTTGATATTCAATTTTTCCCAGTTCTGATAGGGAGATGGACAACTTGAGCGGATGCAAGTCGTTACAGGAATATCTTCATCAGAGCCGCTCAGCTCAGTACCACAGGAAACAAAATTAGCGCCGCTACTCTTCATAATCCTGACATAGACCATGACCAGAGACAGCACAGTAACATCCGATGACACAAAGATCATTAGAAAATAAGAAATCTAGAAGATCTCTAAAGGCAGAATGTTTTTGTGCATTATTATTTTCTGCGGTCATACTAATCTCAGCTTTCCCAAGATTCCTGACTTGTGGATTTGGTTTTATATGTATATATATATATTATATATATATATATGTGTGTGTGTATATGTGTGTGTGTGTGTTAATTGCCTTTTACAGTCTCTAACACGATGGTTTCAAATATTTGCAAAATATATGTTTGCGGTCATACTATTCGATCCTCAACTTTGATTAATTTTATTCGGCTTGACTTTCTACTTGCCAATTCTCGCGTAGGAGTGTGATTAAATTGTGTTTAGCTCATGAAAATGAATGTCTGCTTGGGTTGGTAGATAAATGGGCGCCCTAGGTATCTTATTGGTTAAGACGCTGGGGTGCTGGTTGAGAGATCAAGTCCGGGCGATGACATTGTAATTTCATCCCGCCAGTGCTGCAGCTTAGTTCGGATTCCACGTTAAAGTGAAGGTCTAAGGCGGAGTGAAAAGCGTGACCCTCGTCAAAATGAACAATTCGGTGAAAAGGAAAACCGAGTTCGCTATTATTATTACTACTTTAATTTGCACCACCCTATATATATATATATATATATATATATATATTGTTGTTGCATATGGAAATATGATAAGGAAAATCATTACTTAAAGATTAATGTAGCCTTAAATAATTTGGAAAACAATCACGTTATGCTTATGTATATATTTAAGTTAAGTTTTTAACTTTATTATAATAATAATAATATTCGAAACAATATTTGAAGTGAAGTGCGAGAAATACCAGTTTTGAAGACGAGAAGTGGTTTGACCTACATTCCATTCTCGCCTTTTGGATAGCCTCCGAGTGTTATACACTTTCTCCCCGACAAAAGTAGATAGACACTTTCTATTTGGCTTTAGAATAAATGAAAGCCAATCATGAATTATAGGTAAATTAAATATTATTCTTATAGAATACTTAAAATGTTTATTGCCAATTTAGTATACTCTAAAGAATGAATTATTATTAATATAAACGAAAAAAATGTACGAAATTGAGAAGCCACATCTTGTATATATATATATATATATATATATATATATATAATATATATATATATACAGAGGAATGACAAAAGTAAATAGGCACTTTCGGTATGGCTTTAGAGTAAATCACTCTACTAACATGTGCTTTTATTTGCTAAAGGCAACTGCTCTAAAGTACAAGGTGCCAAGTAGCTATGTTTTTGGACCTACGGTTTAGACGAGAAATCCGTAACATGGTACGGAATCCATCACTAAATTTTTATTTTATTCATGTTGCAAATAGTAAGAAAAATGCATGGTGATGGATGCTTGCTTGCATGCTTTCTATGGGTAGTTGGCTAAAATTTGGGAACTGAACAAAGAACGGGAAGTTTAAAATTTATTGATTAATATAAAAGTGTATATAGACTTCTTATTTAATTCTTTTATCAACTATATACTTTAATTTCTCTGAAATTTAATTATAATGAATATTAAGATGAACGATTTCTTTTCGTCTAGCCAATTGTCTAGTGTATTTCTTTTATTGTTAATATTGGGTAACGTTTAAATAATTAGTTCTCTTGCTCAACAAAATTAAGGAGAAAGTCAATCTTGCCTTTAATAAATAAGTAGTTAAATTAAATGGCGGTATCTGGTAACCCATCCATATATAAATAAAAACATTATTTGGCAACTCAACCTAATAAGGTATACCTGAACAAGTAAAAATATTATTTGGCAACTCATGTAAATAAAATTAAAATAAATGGTGGTATCTGGTAATCCCTTCATATATAAATAAATGATATCTGGCAACTCACGATCCTCTATATAACAGCTGCTTGACCCCTGGACGCTCATAATGCGTTTGACTCCAGCCAGGCGAACACCTCCTTCCATCATAGGTTAAGGCTTAGGTTAGGTTTCCCTTTGGGGGAGTGAGGACATCCCACCTTCTCCCCCAAAGACCTCCTCCGTCTCTCTTCTCGTCCTCTCTTAGGTTAAGGCTACCCCTTTGGGGGGAGTTCATCCTCCCCTCTCCCCCCTCCCCCTTTGCAGCATTGATGTTGCATAAGCCTTGCAACACTGATGTTCCATAACCCCCTGCATTGCATCCCCCCTACCCCCTGCATTGCAAACCCCTACCCCATTTGTTGCATAACACATTTGCGACATCTTGCAATATTGATCAACAATTGCAATTGTATTGCAACATTCCTGCACTCTCCCAGTTTGCGCCCAACTACTTGCGTGTAGTATTTTTTAAGCTAATATAGTGTCCTGGCCGTATCAGTTTGTCAAGTATGGGAAATAAATCATACGGTTACGAGAAAAGGACACGTCTTTCATAATACATTAGAATGTCATAAAAAGCAGGTACTTTTGAGCACCCTAAAACCATTACTCTGACCAACTAAAATTCAAGCTCTATAAACGCTGCAAGCACTTAGTATTTATTAGACACTCTGTCACACACAATTCAGAAAATTATGCAAATTGCAACTACTCACAACTATGTATCACCATTATACTGAATAAATCGAAAGATAGATACTGCACACAAAATGCAAGCACTCTTGCACACGGTGGCACGCATACAGTGTGCGATAGGTATATATATATATATATATTTATTTATTTATTTATACACGTTTACATTTAAAATACATATACCCTGCAATCCTACGATATTATATGTATAATACAAGAAATAAATAACTCATAGTTTTAACATGTATTGAATTACCTTACAACTTGTCAAAGCTTAGGGACCGCACAGTGACAGTTTGATGGCTGTATATTGTCTGCGTATTGCACTTTAAGAACTCAGCTTTAGATTACTAGCCGTAATGATTTTGTTATCCTATTGTGCATTCAGTTTTTGTATCTTATGAGCTTTAGCTCAATTAAAAGACGCTAAAGCATCAGTCCGGAACAACGCCGTGCTCTGGAGCAACTTACGATATAAAGGAGGGGTTAGTGGAGCAGCTCTGGAGCTGGAATTGGGTTAGTGGAGAAGCTCTTGAGCTGAAGCTTGGGGTCACTCTCAGCTCTGAAGCCGGTCTAAAGCAGGAACTGAGTCACTGGAGCACTCCGGAGCTGGAGCCAGCAAACTCGGAACACTGCCAATCTTACAAGTTTGAGGCATCTTTTGAAGTTTTTAAATCGTCCTTAATTTACACGAGGATGACGAGACAGGATATTCAATTGCTTTACGGATATTCTAACAAAAGTATACAGGGTATCATAATGGTAAGGAGGCTTGGAGTATTTACCCAATTTAAACTATGTGAAAGAATAAGCACAATGTAAGGTCAAGGAATCAACGCTCAGTGAAGAAAAACAGAGACTCTGGATTATAAAATTGGTTATAAAATTGGTTGGTTATTACGTCATTTTACATCTCATCGCTTACACCCAAGCAACAAGAAACGTGAACCTAGTGTTTATAGATAACTTAAAATATTTTTACCACTACGTTCATGTTCACCACGATGAAGTGACTAGTGAGATTATTGCTAAATTATTGTGCATCTTTTTAATAGAATTTGATGACCAATACTTTTTATCCCCCAAATAGGAACAGTATGGTTACGCCTATTTATCGAATAGAGCGCCAAAGTGTTAAAAACTTATTCTCGAATCATTTAACGTGATAAGTAATTTTGTGTACATACTTTTTCGCCGTCCGAAACTATGTTTTCATGTTGTTGGAGTAGTATCCCCGCAAAAATGTAGAGTGCAAATCATTTGAATGCAAGATGATCAATAATTGTGGGGGAGGAAGGATTAGAGGGGAGGGGGTATGCATGAAGGGTGGAAAGGGGTAGTCCCTCCAAAGCAGTGGTCGGCGAACAGGGGTAAATTACCCCAAATGGGGTACATTTAAAATTTTTTGGGGTAATGCGTGCGGTATGAGAGACACCATATGCAACAATTTTAAGAGCAATTGGCTTGTTTTTGTTTACTTTGAAGTCTGGGGGTAATTTCATTTTACTCGAATAGATTTTTGGGTAATACCCAAAAAAGTTCCCCGACCCATGCTCCAAAGGAATAGCCTAACCTAAGAAGGATAATAAAGATAGGAGAGAAAGAAGAGATGTTCTCGCTGGCATATCTCGGCGCATAATGGTGTCATGACCAGCTATCCTGGGAGTCTTTAGCATCACAGCCAGTTGGCTTAGAAGGCGTAATCAGCCAATCGTCAAGGCGTAGTGTATACATATATATATCAATGTACAGGAATATAGAGGCAGCCATCTCTCAGCCAAGAGAGAGTGCAAACATGTAGAGGAAGCCAGCTGGCAGTGCCACCATCTGCCAGCGGCAGATATGAATGATGGCGTAGTGTATACATATATATTTATTTATCTAGCGCCATATCGGAGAATTAAAACGCACATCACTCTCTCTCAAAAATAGCAAAGCACACACGCACACTTTATCATATATATATATATATATATATATATATATATATATATATACCCATAAACAGTTATTTTTTTGTACGTACCATAAAGAAGAAATAAATTGCACATCACTTTTTCTCACAAACAGCAAAGCACACACACACACACAAGCACAATGTATCGTTTATATATATATATATATATATATATATATATATATATATATATATACACCTTGACTAATAGAAATAAAACACAACTACATCATTCTGTTTTTTTAATATATATCGAATATGTATAGAGTATAGTCGCAAAACAATTGGACTTATTTAACACATATACTGTATATCACGAACAGTAGAGAAGAATTGCATTAGACGCAAAAACATGAATAATTATTTAACGTACACATCAAAAATACACACTTATATATACGCCTCAAAAATAATACAGATAGTGCCGAAGAATTCTACATACAATACATGGTTAATATATATATATATATATATATATATATATATATATATATATATAGATCAAAATACACCCTTTCAGTTCTACCACGCTTAAATAAAATACTAAACTCACACATAATCGAGTCCACAGTTACATCCTCATTGCTTTGTACTACACAATAAATACGATTTAACACTAATTCACCACTCAAAGTATGTGGATATCTATATTCAATATAAAAGGCTTTCAAATCGTTTAACAGTAGTTTTGTATTTACTTTACAATTGGGAGTCAGACTATCACGCTCTTTAAGCGCGAATAGAATACAATCAAAAGCACGCACAAAGATGGCATCATTTGCCACAACATCATTATTAAATTCAAGTTTATAAATACCCCTTTCCAAACGAGGGTTTATTCTTTCCGAGCCGCGCTTTTCAACCGTAAAATCTTCTTCACAACTCATATCGGCAATTGAAGTATGCTTCAAAATCGTGCTGACAACTGCGCCTTATATAAAGAAATAGTTCTTCAGGGTGAACAGTAATATTTCGAGGAGTATGTGCCTTCTAAACACGCATCCAGTTCCAAACCATTCTCGCCTTGTTCCTCCCTACATCTTCGTAAAATCATCGAACAAGGTGGTGTACGCATATTCAAGCACCGTGTCAAAATAACGCATATCAGCAACACTTGCGTCTAATATAGGTTTTAGTTTGCGGAAGCCGAAGACCTCAAACATTCTGTCGAGAATGAAACGGTTTCAGGTGGGGATAAGGTCGTTATTTCAGCAGCATTCTACCTCATCAGCCGTATATCAATGCATGGTTGGTTTGTATCACGATTTATACACAACGGACAAATAATGGCGTCTGAGTGTGCATCAGTAATCTGTTCTCTTTTTGTGCCTACATCTCCAGGTATTTTATAACGGTCCTCACTCCACTTCTCAACCACCACGAAGATTCTGCTCATCTCCTCAAGAGATGAGTCACACGACGTGTGTCATACCAAGCGTTATTAATTCATGTACGGGGTTGTTCCAACATGAAAGAACCGAGGGGCGCCGGTGAATCAACCGAATATTTGTATCACATTACACCTGGCAGACGTTTGGAGGATTTTTCCATCTGCGATACTGTACTGAAGTAATATCGGCTTTAATGTTTTATCACACACACTTCCCGGAATGCGCACCATACATCTTCATTCAGGAGTATTCAATATTGTATTTTCTCGAACTATGCACATTTATTAACACTCCGGCGATCGTATTCGTGCCAGGAAACAGAGGGTCGTTGTTAATGGTAGGAAATCGGGGTGGTTAGATGTAGGTAGTGGTGTCCCACAGGGTTCAGTGTTAAGCCCATTGCTATTCGTAATCTACATTAATGACATAGATGTAGGCTTGACCAGTAACGTGTCAAAATTCACGGACGATACTAAAATAGGCTGTAAAGTTGTTAATGTGGACGATAGAAATAGGCTCCAAGACGAGGGAAATAGGATTATGGAGTGGACGGATAAGTGGCGGATGCAGTTTAATGTAGAATAATCACGATAATGAATAATCACGAATGGTAGACAGTTAGCGAGCGTTGACGAGGAAGTAGATTTGGCGTACGTGTATCTAAGGATTAAAAAGTTAGGAACCAGTGCCCGGAGTCTTGCGCAAAAGTTGATAGGATGTTAGGCTTCATAGCGCGTAATTTCGAATTTAAATCGAAGATTATATTGCCCCTTTACAAGTCACTAGTCAGGCCTCATTTAGAATATGCCGTTCAGTTTTGGTGCCCGTATTTGCGTGAGGATATTGATAGGTTGGAAAGGGTTCAGCGACACGCCACGAAACTAATTCCTTTACTACGCGACAAGTCTTAGGAAGATAGGATTAAAGAGTTAGACTTACATTCATTCGAAACTAGGAGATTAAAGGGGGAGCTTATTGAAGTTTTCAAAATCGTTATTAAAATCGATAACGTAAATTTTGACAAATTGTTCATTTTCGATAATATCAATACTCGTAATAACAGATTTAAATTACGTGGCAGACGTTTCATTACAAACATCGCTAAAACGTTTTTACGTTTAAAGTAATTGATAAATGTAATAATCTTCCCGCGTCCGTCGTGAACTCTACCAGCGTTAATATGTTTAAAAACCGTTTAGATAGGCATTTTAAAAATATTAACGTCGTTTAAAATAATAAAACAGTTAGCAACAGGAGCTCTCGGAGTAATGGTCGAGGATGAGTCTGTTAACGATTAATGCCAGTTTGTGACATGCCAGCGTGTAATATTCAAGCAATAAAATTATATTTAAAAAAAAAACTAGACTAACACGAACTTAGATGTAGCTCGTAGCTTAAACTAACCCACTTTTTGTTATATTCTTCATGCTTTTTTTTTTTGTTCTTTTCTTATCCTCTCTTCACTTGCATGTCTGTAGTTTGCATGGTATGACAGTGTTTGAGTTAAGACTGTTTGCATAGTGTGTAAGCGTTCTTATTTTACTTCTGTTCATGCTTCACCCCTTTCCTATTCTCTTCGACTAGTTTTCCGACTTGTCAGCAGTGGCCGACGGATGATGATGGTGAGTCTTTCTCTCTCTTTTTCTGAATGAATGTTAACCCAGGAATGATAGGTTTTGCTACTTCTGTAACCTCTTATTCTCTTCTTTTAAACCCCTCCTCTCTTCTTTCTCTCGGGTTAACCTTAGAGTGGATCTTAGGGTCTTTGTTAGCCTTAGCTTCTGTAGATCTGTAGATCTTCTAAGCTCAATAGATCTTTGAGCGATTCATAGTTGACGATCTGGAGGTTGGTATGGTTAAACGTGATGCCTTTAGCCTTCAAGATGTACTTGTACCCCTCCCCACCCTCACGCGTACCCCGTAAGTTTTTGGCCCTGTTAAAACAAAAGAATCGGCGTATGCGATGCCTCCATACTCATCCTTAATCTCGTCAGTCAACTCTCCAAGGAATTTCCCAATAGGAAGCATATATTCACCTTCCCTCTCCATGAATATCACACTATCTGTAACTGCGTACAGAACCCGCCGCCCGAGAGAATACGACAGATGCCATACCTTGATACGTGCGTATGCTGTGTGAAATTGGCCACAGATATGTTTGTGACACGTGATGTATCTGTGGCGAATTCGGTCCTGTTGTACCTTATTATGTACGTATTACCCACATTCACGATTTCCATGACTTCTTTATCGTTGGCATTTGTATAATCCCAGACTTCACTATAACTTGTGAGTGAACTGGGAGCTTATACGCTGGTTGCCGGTACGGGTCCAGGCGAGGCTATCGGTGGCAGATCTCCCATGGGCATCCACGATGACGCTGCACTCAGGACGTGGGCATCCATGCCACCAGCAGCCGTTAAAGGAGTACACCGATTTCTCACCAGTGGTTGGATTCTCACTTAAGCCATCCACCCAAAAAACACGGTCATTGACCTTGATCGCAACTTCCCCTTGTTGCGAACGTGTTTTATATATACACGTCTGTCTGCTGCTTTATGCGAGTGATCCAGTAAATAGAATTATAACAATAACTGCGCGGGATGTTTCGGGGGATGATTGCAAGTGTGTCTTTAGGCATGAAATTATACTTGAATACAATGATGCGATCTTGTTTGCTGCTTGTAACGGATCACAGTTGAAGCGTGTTATATTTATCCTTCTAAAGGCTTGTAAGCATACTCGAAGACCTAAGTACACGTACGTCATTCACACAATAACGTTCACATTCATACGCTATACTGCAAGGATTACCTTCATTAAATCTGTTATAGTAGAGCTCAAAATCCTCACGTTCGCTTGTACTCATACACTCATAGTTAAAGTAATGTGTAGGGGTGGGGGGGTCCTACATAATTTAAAGTGTCTTGAGTGAGGAATGTGGCAGAGAAGTACCCTTTTGAGACTTCGGCATCTATGCCCATCACCTTGGGTAGATTGGCTAATTTACAAGGTGTGAATAACAGAGTGCTTTAAACTGAATATTGCCTCTTATCTGCATCTGTATAAGTTTGTTCCCTCTTTTCAAGGGATCACCCCTGAATATCTCTGAGGACTCATGCTCAAGCAGCTCCTTATAAAGGAACATTGTCAAAGTTTTCAGGGTTATGGACAAGAATACACACAGTAATTTTTTTTAACTAGTCCGCTTGCTTGACAATATAGTTCATAAACAGTTTCATCGGGGAATCTCTTGCAGACACCTTAAAAATGTTTGTCCGCTTACCATATTTGCGACATTCACCATACCCAATGTTAATACATTCATCACAAATAGTTTGACTTACGAGTAAATGAGGGATAACCGCTCTTTGTTTCGCGGTTTGTGTAAGTTTCTATGTCATATACACCGTTATACAGGGCTTATTTTTAGGTTTGGCATCTTTCATATAACATACGTGCTTTAAATCATCCGCCTTATATTCTTCAAGGCATGTAGAACAATGAATTTCATCGGATTTGTCCTCGAATTTCGTCCAGCTGTCCATTGTATGAAACATGCTACACTCACAAATCCTTATTTTCCAACACGTGCCATTTGATTTATGAAATCCAAAGCAAGTATTTATGAAAAACATGCTTTTACATACATTTCTCAGTTTCAACTCCATGACTTTCACACCTGTGACTTTTGCACTGCTTGCAAACCATGTGACACTCCTTACAATGCTTCAACAGGTAGTTCGTAAACTCGAGAAAGCCCTTAATCAAATCGTGATGTCTTCGGTATTTTCCGCTTTTATCATAACTCGCGTAAAGAGCCCTTATATTACGGATGGGTAGATACGTTGCCCCAGACAAGCTTAAAATAAGTAGAAGCTTTGTACGTTCTCTCACGCTGCTTTTAAAAACATGCACAGTCCTACGGTTATCATCCAATCCAAACACAACTGTGTGTTATATTATCTCCCTCCATTTCCAGTTCACAAGAAACGCTTTATTTCACTTAAATCAGACAACGCCTGAGGCTGTAAAATTCAGTCAAATTCATAGCTACAACCCAT
Source organism: Bathynomus jamesi (assembly GCA_023014485.1). Lineage (NCBI taxonomy): Eukaryota > Metazoa > Arthropoda > Malacostraca > Isopoda > Cirolanidae > Bathynomus > Bathynomus jamesi. Next base: position 635,680 of record JAJOZX010000304.1, read on the forward strand.
GCAAACAAAGGGTTTATTTAATTTTAGATAATTGACATACTTTTTGTATCTAAATACGTTCCTAAAACGGAACTACGAACAAAGGGTTTAGATTATTTTAATAATTATATTATTCATTTAGTATTTCCTTTCAAACCGAAGTCACACGCTAATTAACCTAAGCACCTTGCGTTGGTGAATCCCTTCTACCAAACGAAAGTCACGCGGTAATGACGTCACCACCTCGTGCGAATGTCGTAGGGATCTTCCGGTTTTTCTAATATGAAAGAAGGCAATTCACCCCCAAAAAATTCAGATTCCGCTAAGCCAGATTTCTGCAAGGGCGGAGACGTGGATCTCCGGACCGGGGCAGCGAAGTCCCAAAACCGTATAGAGATTAACTCAGATTCCGTCACCGCGGGATTAATTTCAGAACGCCGGATTGCGGCAGCAAGGCCCATTTCGAAAGGAGAAGCGAACAGATAAGACTAGATTAAGCATCGTTAGACTAGCCCTGAGTTTGAGAAAGGGTTAAATCGCAATAAGAAGTCTTGAGATAAAATCTAACTGAGCAGTAAAGTAACTTTGATTTAAAGTCGAATCAATAACGACTTGACATTCAGTTAATATTATTTCAAATATTAAGGCACTCTGATTCAAGTAAATTAGATGAAAACTTTGCCAGACTTTTTTTTGTCCCCCCGATTCCGTGAACCGCACTCACATAAAAATGCCGGAGGAAGTAAGAGCTGATACGACGTCCTCAGGTCATCATCATCATCGAGAGTACTTTTCTGTTACACGGGAACAAACCCAGAAGAAGAGTGTAACATATACGTACACCCATTACCCGCTGTACCCTTCGCAGCTCTTCAGGCCCAATATCAAAGGCAAATTCAAGTCTACAGTCTGCAGCCAGTTTATGTGCACGCTCCACTACCGTAGGCATCCAAATTTTTTGGGCAGCTGTACTTACCACAGCAAACATATGATCCAAGACTAATGCTATCAAGCATCAACCACGATTGAAAGCAGTGTTTAATGTATATCTGATAACTGTTAAAGTTAAGAGTATAAGGTGTTGCGTTGTGACCTACAGGCCGGAAGACGTGATCTACTGTATATCAATCGCGAAACTCTTCAAATTAAGCTTGGTGCCGCTTTGAGAGGCCTGCATTATACGCCCCAAAATATATTGTACATGTATGGCGGCTAGACGCCTGTAGGGTATTACACTAGGGCGGGTCATACTATGCATTTTTTTTAAATCAATGGAGAGGGGTGTTGAAATGACATATTTTGGTGTATAGAACACAATTCTGAAGAAAATATTTAATTCTGATAACCCTAACCTACACCATTTTGCAGTTGATTATTATTAAATTGTTGATTATTTTACTATTGTAGTTACCCCAGAATATGTCTTCTCACGTTTTCTATCATGGCTGCTCACGTTATCTCTCATAGAGCATTGTTCTAACTAATTCATATAAACACATATAATGTAATTCATATAATAATAATAATATTTAAATACTCAAATAAAAAGGTGTGCCATTCCACTTAATTGTAATTATCATACAGTTTGGTATATGAAATATTTTGACGGTTTTCTGGCGCGCATAAGGCCATTTTCTGAGCCACCTTTCTCAGAGGCTAGAATGTAACGTTTCAGAACATTCTAAAACGTTTTGTGAAATATTTGAAGTGACTCATGATTTATGAAGCTATTTTACTACCTCGGCTTGCAGTGAGGGGATAGATTTAGTGATTATCTACTGATATTTTTTTTGTTACTGTTCACATGTGAGTATTATTCTGTTATATTTTAGAAAAAGCTATTTGTTGGCCCTACACTGATCAAGCTTCCTGACAAGGTCATTCAAGATCTCTCAACTGATCAATACTATGGCTATAAAATTCTCTGTGCAGTCAGGGATGGAGTACTTCCTGCAGGGCTGGCTCTGTTAGAGATAGGACCAGTAAACCACAGCCGCTGGCTCACCACAGCGAACAGACTTCTCAGGCTCTGGGTGTCAAAGCACGGACTTAAAGGAAAGAACCTGAAGATTCTGCAATTCATTGTGGAATTCATCATTGGAGTGTATTACCCATGTTGGTTCAACGTGAAGGTCAAGCACTCCTGGATCGAAGGGCCTAGGCACATTCTCTTTCAGCTGGACTGCCTCAAGTCCCAGAGAAAGGAGGTGCTGGATATTGTGATGCCAACTGTGAGAAGATCTGCTTGGTATGCCCACAGTGAAGTCATCCTCCAAACACTACTCTGCTCTGACGATCAGAAGGAGAGGATTGAAGGGGTGGAGAGAATCCTGGCCATCAGGGGAGAGGGGGACCCGGACACTCAGCTGGGGGACTTCTCTGTTAGGAGCAGAAGGACACCTGACATCAATTGTGATGCTTCCAGCATCGGTGACTTGATCAGCTGGTCAGAAGGTGTGTCAGAGCCACCTCTCACCTGCTCTCTAAGCACCTCAGAGGTGAAAAACTTCATCAACACCCCCATGGAGGTGCGCAACTGGCTTTGCCACACACAAAGCATTGAGAGGGTTGTTAAAATGGTGACTGAGGCTTCTGCTAAGTACTTCTCACAGGAAAAGAGGGATGGAGGGATCAGGGCTCAGGAGACCAGCAGGGAGCTGATGTCCAAGTCTGAGTCAAAGCAGGATTTGTGCAACCTGGCAAAGTTCAAGATGTCAGGAGAATGATCTTTGTAATTATATCCAGTGATATACATGCAGTTCACCTATTAATAAATATATGTAAAGTTGATTTGGCCTTGTCAATATAAATGATTTACCTTATATCTTTTAATATATTATAAAGGGGTTCAAAAGGGTAAAATTGGCAATTTAGAAATACAAAATGATGTAGGTTAGAGTTATCCTATCCAAACAAGAAGCTCATATTTGAATTTCCCATGTAAAAACACATAATTTAGACACCCCTGATGGTAGGATTCTTCAGATTCATGTTGTCACCTGAGTACGACCCGCCCTAGTATTACACCTCAAATATCCTCTCTGTCACTAGCATCTGACCCGAACCCGAGCGCCAGACGCGTCCCGGCTTCACGCCCTTCACTGCTCTGAAGAGCAAACTCCACAATACTTTCAACCATGCGCCGCAGTCCATGTTCAAAGCCGTTACTATACATAACTCGGGGGTCGATCCTGACTACGTACCGTTTTCTACTCAGGGATAGGGTGGTGACGACGTTGCGTACCAGATCGAATGATATGCCACTGTCTACAGGTTGCTGTGTTGCTGTTGAGGTGGAGAGCACGGTCGGTATTGAATAGAGGTAAATAAGTACAGTTTTATTTGTAGATGGTGCTACTGAAGGGGTCGTACCGTAAGACGTGGAGGGTTGCGGTTCTATTACTGTGGCTCTAACTGTCGAAGACTTTGCGCGCTTTGACGTGAAAGGTGTTTCACCGATGTTGTCATGCACACGCTTTCTTCCCGAATTCACGAGTGTGGGTGCTGCGTTTGTCACTGCTGATGGTTCGCTGGCTGGGGTGGAGTCTGCAGTCTCAACTACACTATCGTTGCCATCATCAGCAATAGCTACCTATGATGTGGACGTGTTACTGGTACAGTACCTCATCATCATCACCATCATTCACGGCTCTGGGGAAGAAGAAAAACAAGATTGTACAATATAAGGAGCAACACTTAAAATTTTGTTATCTACAGATCTACAGAAGCTAAGGCTAACAAAGACCCTAAGATCCACTCTAAGGTTAGCCCGAGATAAAGGAAAGAGTAGGGCGTTAAGAGAAGAGAAGAGAATAAGGGGTTAAGTAAGGAGGACCACCTATCACTCGTGGGTTAACATTCATTCAGAAAAAGAGAAAAAAGACTCACCATCATCATCCGCCGGCCACTGCCGACAAATCAGAAAAATAGTCGGAGAGAATAGGAGAGGGGTGAAAGATGAAAAGAAGTAAATAAGAACGCTTACAAACCATGCAAACACAGTCTTAACTCACTGTCATACCATGCAAACTACAAACATGCAAGAAAAGAGAGTTACAGACATGCAAAGTAAGGAAAGGATAAGAAAAAAAAAAGTAGGTAAAGTTAAACAAAAAGTGGGTTAGTTTACGCTACGAGCTACATCTACGTTCGTGTTAGTCTAATTTTTTTTTTTTAATAATTTTATTGCTGGCATCACACGCTGGCATGTCACAAGCTGGCATTAATCGTCACCAGACTCATCCTCGACCACCACCCCCAGAGCTCCTATTGCTAATTTTTTTTTTTATTTTAAACAACATTAATATTTTTAAAATATCTGTCAAGACGGTTCTTAAACACATTAACGCTGGTAGAGTTCACGACGGGCGAGGGAAGATTATTCCATTTATCAATTACTTTAAACGTAAAAATGTTTTTAGCGATATTAGTAATGAAACGTCTGCCACGCAACTTAAATCCGTTATTACGAGTATTACTGTTATCGAAAATGAGCAATTTATCAAAATTTACATTATCGATGTTATTAATGATTTTGAAAACTTCAATAAGCTCCCCCCTTAATCTCCTAGTTTCGAGTGAATACAGGTCTAACTCTTTAATCCTATCTTCATAAGGCTTATTGCGCAATGACGGAATTAGTTTCGTGGCACGACGCTGAACCCTTTCTAACCTATCAGTATCCTTACGCAAGTTCGGGCACCAAAACTGAACGGCATATTCTAAATGAGGCCTGACTAGGGACTTGTAAAGGGGCAATATAATATCCTTCGATTTAAATTCGAAATTACGCGCTATGAAGCCTAACATCCTATTAGCTTTTGCGCAAGACTCCGGGCACTGGTTCCTAACCTTTAAATCCTTAGATACGCGTACGCCTAAATCTATTTCCTCGTCAACGCTCGCCAACTCCCTATCATCCATCGTGTACGTGTAATTATTTTTGCGAGAACCATATGCAAAACTTTACATTTGTGTACGATAAATTGCATCTGCCACTTATCCGTCCACTCCATAATCCTATTTACATCGTCTTGGAGCCTATTACTATCATTCGTCAGCCAGACTCTGTACTGAACGGACGCATTTCCTGAGCTCTCTGATATTGCATCTACTTTTGTATATTGCTGAGAATTTTGCCTTTGGATAGTTTTGAATTTTATATACTTGCGTTTAAATTTACGTTGTTATAGTTAAATAATTGAATATTAGTGGTTTTTAGCGATTTAGAAGTTTTCATAGCGTGCCGGCTTAATTTAACTTATACCTGTGACGGTTTAAACTATTTTTTAACTGCGCGATGCCGTCGCAGAAAGAGTCGTGTGTTAGGTGTAGGGTAAACCGGTGGTATTCGGAATTTAAGGATTATAACGGCGGTCCAATGGCGATTACCGATAGATCAGTTTGTTTCTTTTGCGAGTTCATTGAGGAATTAGTTGACATAAAACGCAGTGTACGTGAGGTAGCGGAAAGACTTGCAACGCTTGATGAGGGCAGGGGTAGGGCTACGCTTGACGTAGGCCGAACCAATACTAACGTTGAAGACGTTAGTAACTTGAAGGGTGAGGTGCGTAACCTAGTTTCTAGTTTAGGTAGCTTGTCGGGAAGGTTAGATAGAGTTGAGGAAGAGGTTAAGGTTAGTCCGAGAGTAGTAGATTGCGAGGGATTTAGAGAGGTTAAGGGTGGAGCTAGGCCGCGTACGTTAGGTGATAGGAATTCCCCCCTATCGAGGTTTCGAACCCTTTCGCCCATTTGGAAAGGGACGTGAATGAGGGGGAAACTGTTTTAATCGGCGACTCTTTAGTGCGCCACATGGACAGAGTTCGTTGAACGGCATCCAACCAAGAGGAGGAGGGTCTGCCTCCCAGGGGCCAGGGTTGACAGAGTTAGAGACGAAGTGGATAGGATTGACGTTGCCTCCCGTCACTCAATGTTGGTGACGATGGTAGGAGGCAACGACTCGTATAGGCCCGATACGAGAGTGCCTGACCTTTTGGAGAGATATATGGGGTTAATTAGGTCCCTGAAGGCGAGGTCAGATAGGTCTTTAGTTCTAGGTATTACCCCTAGGCACGGGTTGGGTCTTAGAATGACATCAAAAACAATATTTTTGAATAACAAATTAGAAGAGATTTGTGCTGAGGAAAATGTACCCTTCGTAAAGCTGTGGTCCGAATTCAGTGATCCTAGCCTTTTTATAAAAGATGGGGTGCATTTTAATGAAATAGGTAATGCTAGGCTAGGTAGGTTAATAGACGAAAACGTGCGAAAGCTGTATAGGTCGAAGCCTTCTTTAAGCGTTGTGGGTCCGGGAAACGTGGGCCCGACGATAAATAGTTTAAAACGCGGGCCCATGGTAAAAAATAACTTAAACGTCTTTTATTGTAACGCGCGTAGTATTAGAAATAAATTAAATGAATTTAAGGCGATAATTTATTCCGGCAACTATGATATAGTTGCTATCACTGAAACTTGGTTAAATACCGTGACTCGGGACTTGTTGGGGGAACTTGATATACCGGGTTTTAAACTCTTGGTAATTATTCGTTTTTTGACCCAGTCTCTTTTTATAATGAGAGCAAACGTTTCTGGTCAATTTTTAGGTGTTCTGCACGAATCTGCCATCCGTTTCCTGTGCAAATGCGTAGTTTTCGAGATATCGTCATCTTGAAAACTATGCATTTGCACAGGAAACGGATGGCAGTTTCGTACAAAACACCTCAAAATTAACCAGAAAAGTTTGCACTCGTCATTTTCGTTTAAACTAATGAATTTAAACGAAAATATCATGACTTAACCTAACCAATCATCACGGGCGTACAGTTGACCTAACTGGTGTAACGTACTGAACTGTCCGCAAAACATTAGGACCGATCAATTTGTGATGCGTGATCTTTACGGGGGCTCCGCCCCCGTATCCCCGAGACCTAAATTATACAAATGATAATGTAATAACATGTGCCAACCTTGCATGGGTAGTCCGCTAAATTTCGCGTGCCCTTAAACTGAAATGACACACGGTTATTTTTAAGATTTTTTTACGGTACTTAAAGACCTGGTCTTTTGTTAAAATACAAGCACTATTGCATTTAGGGCAGGTCACGGATGTCTTAATTATTCTGTGATTGAAAAAAAGGTCTAAACTCTTGTCTTCATCGAGGGAAATGTGGCGGATCACGTCTTAAAAATCAAATATGCATTACTGACACGTCATACTTCTAGTCACAAAAAAACCAAACTGAGCAGACGAAAAATTGCTAAAAATGATTTACTTGTAAAACAGGACAAATTGAATTACGAAGAAGTAGCCAGAATCACCAAATATACCAAAAAAGGTAGCCAAAATAAACAAATTAACCGAAATTTATTTACATACATATTAGAAAGTAGAAAATATTTTTTGTATAAGAAAGTACATTTTATACAAATTTGCACAAGATAATATATATATATTTTCTTATTCAGTTTTGATTGGTTATTCAATATATATTGCTGTTATAGCTGGGTGTGACTGGGTCAAAAAACGAATATTAACCAAACTCTTTACTTATGATAGGTTACATAGGTTTGGTGGAGGCGTTTTGTTGTACATTCGTAATTCCCTTAGGTTATCGAGGTTGAGTTAGATTTTCCGGCAGCAATTAATGCGATATGTGTTGAAGTTAGGGCGCGTAGTATTAGTTTTAATTTTGTTGTTGTTTATAGACCTCCCGTTCAACCCCTCGATACAGATACTAGATTTTACTCACTTCTTGGTAATTTTATTGACAATCGGAATAGTATAATTGTCGGAGACTTTAACTGCCCTAATGTTAATTACGAGAATTTTACTGGTAATGAGGAGGGTTTGAGATTGGTTGAGTTTATGGACGATAACTTTTTACGACAGATAGTTACCGAACCAACGCGCGGTGACAATATTTTAGATTTGGTGATGACGAACGGCGAGAATATAGTCGAAGGTTTAGAAGTAGGCGAGAGTTTAGGATGTAGTGATCATCAAATTCTTAGTTTTAAGTTACTGATAGAAAACACCCAGGATAGTAACGTAATAGAAGTCCCTGATTTTCGTAGGGCTAATTTTGATAATTTTGCTGATAGAATGAGAGTAGTGGACTGGGATAACTTATTTATGGGCAATGACACAAATTTGCGTTGGGTGGCGTTTAAAGAAAGTTTTATGAATATTGAAAGGGAGTTTATTCCTCGTAGGCCCAAGCGCGCTAGAAATCGTGGTAGGCCGAAGTGGTGGACTAGGGAAATAGGAGAGTTTATAAACGAGCGTAATAGAGCGTATAGACTTAGTAAGGGCAATGGCACGGCAGCTAACTTTAATAGATATATCGAGCTTAGACGTCAGGTTAAAAGATCAGTTAGGAATGCCAAGCGTAATTTAGAGATACTTATAGCTGCCGATAGTAAACATAATCCAAAGTTTTTTGAGTACGTTAATAATCGTAAGCCGGTAAAAGATAACGTAGGCCCTCAAGTGGATGTTAATGGCGCTTTGGCTTCTGACGCTCAGTCGATGGCGGGTATTTTCAATAACTTTTTTGCGACAGTTTTTACCGTAGAAGACGTAAATAATGTCCCCAACGTGGACGATATCGTTTCATTTAGTAGCGAGACTATTTTGGATGAAATAACTGTTTACGAGGCTGAGATTGCGAATTATATCGATAGGCTAAAAGTTATCAAGGCTCCAGGCCCTGACGCTTTTTATCCCGGACATTTGAAAGATTTGAAAGAAGTTATCGTAGGCCCCTGAACGAAGATTTTTAATCAGTCCCTCGAAACGGGGATTATTCCTGAAGACTTCAAATTAGCTAACGTCACGCCTATTTTTAAAAAGGCGACCGCGCAGTAGCTAGCAATTATAGGCCCATTAGCTTAACGTCAATTGTCGGTAAACTTTTAGAATCCGTAGTTAGAGATCGTATTATCGATCATTTAGAAAGTAGAGATTTGATTAATAGTAGTCAGCATGGGTTTCGACGCCATAGGTCTTGTTTAACTAATTTGTTAGAATTTTATAACGAAATAGTGCGCGAATACGATAGGCATAGAGCAGCTGACGTTATTTATTTAGATTTTAAAAAGGCGTTCGATACAGTTCCGCATAGGAGACTAATTGCGAAGGTTAAAGCGCACGGTATACGCGGTCAGGTAGCTAACTGGTTAGAAGAATGGCTTCGTGCTAGGAGACAGAGGGTCGTAGTTAATGGTAGTGAATCCGGGTGGTTAGATGTAGGTAGCGGTGTCCACAGGGTTCAGTGTTAGGCCCATTGCTATTCGTAATTTACATTAACGACATAGATGTAGGATTGACTAGTAACGTGTCAAAATTCGCGGACGATACTAAAATAGGCGGTAAGGTTGTTAACGAGGACGATAGAAATAGGATCCAAGACGATGTAAATAGGATTATGGAGTGGACAGATAAGTGGCAGATGCAATTTAACGTAGACAAATGTAAAGTTTTGCATATAGGTTCTCGCAACAATAATTACACGTACACGATGGATGATAGGGAGTTAGCGAGCGTTGACGAGGAAGTAGATTTAGGCGTACGCGTATCTAAGGATTTAAAGGTTAGGAACCAGTGCCTGGAGTCTTGCGCAAAAGCTAATAGGATGTTAGGCTTCATAGCGCGTAATTTCGAATTTAAATCGAAGGATATTATATTGCCCCTTTACAAGTCCCTAGTCAGGCTTCATTTAGAATATGCAGTTTAGTTTTGGTGCCCGTACTTGCGTGAGGATATTGATAGGTTAGAAAGGGTTCAGCGTTGTGCCACGAAACTGATTCCGTCATTGCGCAATAAGCCTTATGAAGATAGGATTAAAGAGTTAGACCTGTATTCACTCGAAACTAGAAGATTAAGGGGGGAGCTTATTGAAGTTTTCAAAATCGTTAATAACATCGATAATGTAAATTTTGACAAATTGTTCACTTTCGATAATAGTAATACTCGCAATAACGGATTTAAGTTGCGTGGCAGACGTTTCATTACTAATATCGCTAAAAACTTCTTTACGTTTAAAGTAATTGATAAATGGAATAATCTTCCCGCGTCAGTCGTTCATTCTACCAGCGTTAATATGTTTAAGAACCGTCTTGACAGACATTTTAAAAATATTAACGTTGTTTAAAATTAAAAAAGAAAGTTAACAACAGGAGCTCTGGTGGTGGTGCTCGAGGATGAGTCTGTTGACGATGAATGCCAGCTTGTGACATGCCAGCGTGTGATGCCAGCAATAAAAAAAAAAAAAAATTAGACTAACACGAACGTAGATGTAGCTCGTAGCTTAAACTAACCCACTTTTTGTTTAACTCTACCTACTTTTTTTTTTCTCTTATCTCCTTACTTTGCATGTCTGTAACTCTCTTTACTTGCATGTTGTAGTTTGCATGGTATGACAGTGAGTTAAGAGTGTGTTTGCATGGTTTGTAAGCGTTCTTATTTTACTTCTTTTCATCTTTCACCCCTCTCCTATTTTCTCCGACTATTTGTCTGACTTGTCGGCAGTGGCCGGCGGATGATGATGGTGAGACTTTTTTCCTCTTTTTCTGAATGAATGTTAACCCACGAGTGATAGGTGTTGCTCCTTACTTAACCCCTTATTCTCTTCCCTTCTCTTAACCCCCTACTCTTTCCTTTCTCCCGGGCTAACCTTAGAGTAGATCTTAGGGTCTTTGTTAGCCTTAGCTTCTGTAGATCCTCGTTAACAACCTTACCGCCTATTTTAGTATCGTCCGTGAATTTTGACACGTTACTATTCAATCCTACATCTATGTCGTTAATGTAAATTACGAATAGCAATGGGCCTAACACTGAACCTTGTGGGACACCACTACCTACATCTAACCACCCCGATTCACTACCATTAACTACGACCCTCTGCCTCCTAGAACAAAGCCATTCTTCTAACCAGTTAGCTACCTGACCGCGTATACCATGCGCTTTGACCTTCGCAATTAGTCTCCTATGCGGAACTGTATCGAACGCCTTTATAAAATCTAAATAAATAACGTCAGCTGCTCTATGCCTATCGTATTCGCGCACTATTTCGTTATAAAATTCTTACAAATTAGTTAAACAAGACCTATGGCGTCGAAACCCATGCTGACTACTATTAATCAAATCTCTACTTTCGAAGTGATCGATGATACGATCCCTAACTACGGATTCCAAAAGTTTACCGACAATAGACGTTAAGCTAATGGGCCTATAATTGGTAGCTACTGCGCGTCGCCTTTTTTAAAAATAGGCGTGACGTTAGCTAATTTCAAGTCTTCAGGAATAATCCCCGTTTCGAGTGACTGATTAAAAATCTTCGTTAAGGGGCCTACTATAACGTCTTTCAAATCTTTCAAATGTCAAAGATAAAAAGCGTCAGGGCCTGGATCCTTGATAACTTTTAGCCTATCGATATAATGCGCAATCTCAGCCTCGTAAACAGTTATTTCATCTAAAATAGTCTCGCTACTAAATGAAACGATATCGTCCACGTCGGGGACATTATTTACGTCTTCTACGGTAAAAACTGTCGCAAAAAAGTTGTTGAAAATACCCGCCATCTCCTGAGCGTCAGAAGCCAAAGCGCCATTAACATCCACTAGAAGGCCTATGTTATCTTTTATCGGCTTACGATTATTAACGTATTTAAAAAACTTCTTTGGATTATGTTTACTATCCGCAGCTCTAAGTATCTCCAATTTACGCTTGGCATTCCTAACTGATCTTTTAACCTGACGTCTAAGCTCGATATATCTATTAAAGTTAGCTGCCTTGCCATTGCTCTTATTAAGTCTATACGCTCTGTTACGCTCGTTTATGAACTCGCCTATTTCCCTAGTCCACCACTTGGGCCTAACATGATTTCTAGCGCGGTTGGGCCTACGAGGAATAAACTCCCTTTCAATATTCATAAAACTTTCTTTAAACGCCACCCAATGCAAATTTGTGTCATTACCCATAAATAAGTTATCCCAGTCCACTACTCTCATCCTATCCGCAAAACTATCAAAATTAGCCCTACGAAAATCAGGGACTTCTATTACGTTACTATCCTTAGTGTTTTCTTTTCTATCAATAACTTAAAACTAAGAATTTGATGATCACTACATCCTAAACTCTCGCCTACTTCTAAACTATCGACTATATTTTCGCCGTTCGTCATCACCAAATCTAAAATATTGTCACCGCGCGTTGGTTCGGTAACTATCTGTCGTAAAAAGTTATCTTCCATAACTCAATCAATCTCAAACCCTCCTCATTACCAGTAAAATTCTCGTAATTAACATTAGGGCAGTTAAAGTCTCCGACAATTATACTATTCCGATTGTCAATAAAATTACCAAGCAGTGAGCAAAATCTAGTATCTGTATCGAGGGGTTGAACGGGAGGTCTATGAACAACAACAAAATTAAAACTAATACTACGCGCCCTAACTTCAACACATATCGCATTAATTGCTGCCGGAAAATCTAACCTAACCTCGATAGCCCTAAGGGAATTACGAATGTACAGCAAAACGCCGCCACGAAACCTATGTAACATATCATTAGTAGAGAGGGACCTTTTCCAGTTTGTGTACCGTTTTTCATATAATTTATTTTTGAGAATATTTTTGTTAAAACTAACGAAAATATCACGACTTAACCAAACCAATTATCAAGGGCGTACAGTTGATCTATTATTAATTATAACATTGTTTGTTTCTGGAATAGTATTTACTATTTAGTAATAGATCAACTGTACGCTCTTGATAATTGGTTAGGTTGTCGTGATATTTTCGTTAGTTTTAACAAAAATATTCTCAAAAATAAATTATATGAAAAACGGTACACAAACTGGAAAAGGTCCGTAGAGAGTTTAAAACCCGGTATATCAAGTTCCCCCAACAAGTCCCGAGTCAAGGTATTTAACCAAGTTTCAGTGATAGCAACTATATCATAGTTGCCGGATAAATTATCGCCTTAAATTCATTTAATTTATTTCTAATACTACGCGCGTTACAATAAAAGACGTTTAAGTTATTTTTTACCACGGGCCCACGTTTTAAACTATTTTTCACGTCAGGCCCGCGTTCCCCGGACCCACAACGTTTAAAGAAGGCTTCGACCTATACAGCTTTCGCACGTTTTCGTCTATTAACCTACCTAGCCTAGCATTACCTATTTCATTAAAATGCACCCCCATCTTTTATAAAAAGGCTAGGATGACTGAATTCGGACCACAGCTTTACGAAGGGTACATTTTCCTCAGCACAAATCTCTTCTAATTTATTATTCAAAAATATTGTTTTTGACGTAATCCTAAGACCCAACCCGTGCCTAGGGGTAATACCTAGAACTAAAGACCTATCTGACCTCGCCTTCAGGGACCTAATTAACCCCCTATATCTCTCCAAAAGGTCAGGCACTCTCGTATCGGGCCTATACGAGTCGTTGCCTCCTACCATCGTCACCAACATTGAGTGACGGGAGGCAACGTCAATTATATCCACTTCGTCTCTAACTCTGTCAACCCTGGCCTCTGGGAGACAGACCCTCCTCCTCTTGGTTGGATGCCGTTCAACGAACTCTTTGTCCATGTGGCGCACTAAAGAGTCCCCAATTAAAATAGTTTCCCCCTCATTCACGTCCCTTTCCAAATGGGCGAAAGGGTTCGAAACCTCGATAGGGGTGGGATTCCTATCACCTAACGTACGCGGCCTAGCTCCACCCTTAACTTCTCTAAATCCCTCGCTATCTACTACTCTCTGACTAACCTTAACTCCGTTCTCAACTCTATCCAACCTTCCCGACAAGCTACCTATACTAGAAACTAGGTTACGCACCTCACCCTTCAAATTACTAACGTCTTCAACGTTAGTATTGGTTCGGCTTCCGTGAACAGTAACCCTACCCCTGCCCTCATCAAACGTTGCAAATCTCTCCGTTACCTCACGTACACTGCGTTTTATGTCAACTATTTCCTCAATTAACTCGCAAAAGAAACAAACTGATCTCTCGGTAATCGCCATAGGATCGCCGTTATAATCTTTAAATTCCGAATACCACCGGTTTACCCTATACCTAACACACGACGCTTTCTGCGACGGTATCGCGCAGTTAAAAATTAATTTAAACCGTCACAAGTTTAAGTTAAATTAAGCCTGCACGCTATGAAAACTTTAAATCGCTAAAAACCACTAATATTCAATTATTTAACTATAACATCGTGAATATAAACGCAAGTATATAAAATTCAAATCTTTCCAAAAGTAAAATTCTCAGCAATATGCAAAAGTAGATGCAATATCAGAGAGCTCAGGAAATGCGTCCGTTCAGTAGAAAAATTCAGGTTCACAAGCCCTTCTACATGCATTATATCTGGTCCTGCAGGCTGTGACAAAAACGTGTTTATGCTTAAAATCATTAACCCTTTCATACCTGATTTTTGTTTACTTTTCATTCCACAAAAAAACATTTGTGTTATATATCCAGAATGACTAAAATCTCATAAGATTTGATGGTCTCATTTGCGCCCATACGGCATGAAAGGGTTAAAGATAAGGACGAGCTGTTCTCAAATTTTGTGCACAAAGTCATATGGTGCTATTCGTCATACCAAGCCGTATTCGACGCATACAAGATGATATTTTGTTCTACAAAGGCGTTTATGCTCTTAGTTTTATAAAGGGTGACGAGAAGGCGATTATTGTAAATGACGATCTCATGTTGGAAATGGACAAAACGTTTTGAAGAAACATTTACAGTATTCTCCCACCATCTTAACAGAAGCGTATTCTTCATCAATCAAAACCTGTTTTTCAAGAATAGATACATGCGTGATGTATCACTAAATACACAATATCTAGTCTTATTCGCACAACGTAGAGATGTGGCACAAATTGGGGTATTAGCCAGTCAAATGTTTCGAATCAATCAGCGTAAGGAGTTTTTGGAAGTTTGTAAAGACGTTAGAAGTCAACGTTACGGATATTTGGTTTGTGACCTTCACCCGCTAAACATGTTTAATGTGCTTTTAAGAACGAATATATTCCCAAACGAGGCTGAAATAGTGTACATCCTAGAATGACAAAGAGGTTAAAGAAATATCGTGAATTAATACAAATTTACCAACGATTGCCGCGCATTCCCCACCGCCTGTTTTTTAAAAATATTGACCCAGATTTTTTAAAATGCCTCTGTGAAATCTGCCTAAACGTTATAAAATGCAATGTACCAATGAAGGACATCCAGAAGTCGCACTTACGTCGTTACAAGAGCATAATATGCGCAATCGCTCGTAAAAAACAGTGTGGGAAAGAAAACGCGAATTATTGTGCAAAGACGTGGTTCATTCTTACCCATCTTGTTTTCAGTTTTGGCGCCTTTATTGTCTAGTATAATATAATGAAGAAAGTGGACGTGATTCCACACGAGGTGTATGCTTTGTTGCAAAATACAAAGAACCAGGAATCAGTACTAGATCCTGGTAAAAATAGGCTTAAAAGAATGGAGAATGAATTGGTGAATCTATTAAACAGCGAGAAGCCCCCTGACGAGAAGAGAATTTTATATCAAGAAGCTCTACATAAGTTTCTTCAAGAGCTCGAAGATTATAAGAAGCCGGCCGAGGTCCCCATATTTATTAGATATAACAATGATGATGTTGAACGTGACGGCATAGGACCTGGGGCCGAGGCTAGAGATGAACACTCAAAGAACAACGGAGCGAGTCCCCTCGAGTATGTATTAAAAAGTAGTCTTCCTCATACATTGAGGAATAAAGAGTTCAGTCTTTACAATCTATTGAGTGAGGACCAGTGGCGGCTCGTGACTGTGACTAAAAATTCTAGGGGTGCTGTCTCTAAGAATGGGTTCAAATAATTACTGAAATAAAAGGATGAGCATTGAGCAATGAATAAAAGTTTCAAAAGTTATTGAAAAAGTTATTCAGTGAGCTCATCCTTATATTGTTCTTGATTATTTCAATTGTAAATAAAAAATTTAGGGGTGCTGCAGTTCCGTAGTGTCTACCGACGAGCCGCCACTGTTGAGGATCCCATTATACAATGGGCCGATACAGGGGAGGTTGTTGTTCAAGGGTCAAAGGTACTGGGCTCGAACATCATTGATATCGTGCATTATTTGGTGAGAAAGTGTGATAGACCTTCACGAACAGGATGGGGACATATTAAAGCTAGACTACAGCAAATAAACCTTCCAAAAACATTGATAAGTAACCAGAACAGGTTAAAAGACTTGGGGGAAGCAACGCATGTACGACAGCTGAACACACCTTCGCCCCCGGCGGTAACATCTCTGAAGAGGAAGAAGAAGAGGCCAACCACCAACGCACAACCCTACCCGCGTGCCTCTAAAATACGAAAATGGCTAACATATTAAGAAAAAGTTATTATGACATTTCTAATCCAGCTTCCTACGGAGGTGTTAATAGATTGTACAGAGACGTTTATAATGAGGGAGTAGAGAAAAAAGATATTGAGGGGTTTTTGCGTGAACAGGATGCTTATACAGTACATTACATAAACCGATGAGAAGAAGGTTTAAAATTGCTAAGATATTACAGCCTCCGTTGATTCTATTTGGCAGGCAGATTTAACAGACATGCAGAGGTGTTCAGTGTATAATAACGTGTATAGGTATATTTTGTTTATAACAGACGTGTTCTCAAGATACTTGTGGGTCTCGCTGAAAAATAAATCGCCTGAATCAGTTGTTAAACCCAACAAAGCGCTGATGTTGAAAACAGGATTCCTGGCTATTTTTGTATAGATTTAGGCAAAGAATTTATAGGTCGAGCCTTCCAGAACATGTTGACGGGGTTTAGTATCAGTTATTACACATCCAATTCTATACATAAGGCATCTTTAGCCGAAAGAGTTCAGCGTACCATAAAGGAACGTATGTATCGTTATTTCACACATAAAAAAACATACAGATTTATAGACATTCTGGAGCCACTGGCTTCATCCTACCACCGGTCACGGCATCGCATGATTGGAACATCTCCTAATGAGCTTTTAAAAAGAGATCCTCATATATAGACTGTGGCGAGAAAAGATAACCGTAGAGCACCACCACGTACTGTGCGTTTCAAAATCAATGATTATGTAAGACTGTCACGAGAGGGGAATAAGTTCGCGAAAGGCTTTGAGCAAGGGTGGACTCAGGAGATTTTTAAAGTTAGCTCTATGAGGTCTAAGGACACTGTGACAGTGTGACAATGTATTACGTTGAAGATTTGAATGGTGAAGAAGTTGGGGGTAGGCTTTGTGGCAAGGAGATGCAGAAAGTGACATTTAATTTAGGTAAAAAAGCGTTTAAAATTGAGAAAATTTTAGGCAGTATAGGTAGAGGGAGAAGAATGATGTATCTGGTGAAGTGGCTAGGGTACCCTGAAAGCTTCAACTCCTATATAAAAGCTCAAGCACTAATGAAATTTAAGTAGTACACAAAATGATGCCTAACCACTTCTACGTCACAGTGCTCTCTTCTGCGTCTTTGGGCAGAAGAGGGCAGCTTTATAACAGAACTGCATGAACCAATCGATTTGAAGCGTGAATTATACGAGGTCGGCTTGTGTGAATTTCAATTGACCACCACGTTTTTAAGTATTGAGAAGAAAGGCTGTTTTTCTGATTCTTAGAATGCTCGATGAGTGTGAAAAATTAGACCTAAATTTAGATGATACTATGCGTTCAGCCTGGAGCGGCGAGTTGTAATAGCACAATACAAAAGTTACACTAGGACCTGGGCATTATGACACAGCCGAGGATATTGTGAGGGGCTTAAATGGGAGTCTTGAAAGGTCAAGCCTCACCCCCGATTTACTTTTTGAAGTCTTAAACAAAGACACACCGGCCCATACTTTGTTGTTAAAATCAACGGCTAGTAGAAATATTAAGGACAACGAACTGGTGAAACTTATACCTGAGGGCAGATATGGCGCAGCCTTCCAAAGAGACACTTTTCACGAGTCATAGCATAACTTATTGAGCTTATTGTACCAACTAAAATTATCGAAATTAGTCGCTGGAGGCCCTCCCCCGGGCATATGTTATGTTTACAGTAATATCGTGGACCAACAATTGCTTGGAGGTGCCCAGGCTCGTTTGTTACGCATTGTGCACATTCCCAATCATAGAGGGAAGAGTTTAAGCTTTATATATGATAAGCCTCATTATGTCAAAGTTGCACCTAACCTACTAGCCAGTAGCCCAATATATATAAGAACGATTGAGGGGAAAAAGTTTCCATTCGGCTACGGGACCTTAACCGTGAAGCTCCACTTCCAGAATGTTGCGACAGAATGACACAGAGGCCATTTTCCGTCTACCGAGGGGTGAGGTACCAGCGTGGAGGTGGCATCGGTTAAATTTTTTCGGCTATACTGCGCACAGCTGTGCCCTTACTGAAAAGTTGGGGCAAATATCTTGGAAAGAAAGTCCTATAATCAGGATTTAACACATTTGAAGATATAATGTCAGGTACCAAACCTAAAGAAGCTTTTCGAAACATTTACAACGTACACGGGACGAAAAAAAAAAAGAAATGTTCTAAACGCATGAAACCGTTCGTGGACTTATTTTTTAAAACCTAATATAAGGTAAATCTGATACAGATGCCTCTCATAGGTGATTGGACAACTGAAGTGGAAGGCTGCATTAACGCTTGCTATTGCTCATTGCATTCACCCTCACAGTTCGGAATGTGGCAAATCCGAGTTAAATCTCTTTGATATGCTACCGACGCAAACATGTATTGTGGAGACCGAATTCTTCACAATTCATCCTCTCAACGCTATGGGATCAACGACGGCGCCTAGAGTTCGTGATTTCTTCGTCAGGGAGTAATTTTTTGACCCTTCAAACGTGTTTCTTTACACTAAACTAAGAATTGCACATTCGGATGGCACAGATTATAAAGAGGGTTACGCAGTATACCCTGAAAACAACTTCCTACACACGCCGATAAGTCAATGTGATGTGTACCTAAATCAAAATAACGTTTCACCTAGCGCTAGCCATCACCATTATAAAACCTATTTAGAAACTGTTTTAAACTTCACGAGAGATGCAAAAGAGACACATTTGGCGGGTCAGGGGTATTATATCCCCGAATTGATGGACAGTCTAAAGAATAAATTTAAAAATTCTAAAAAGAAAATATGCGATTCGTACGCAAGAATCCATTCTGATTTTTTGTCGCAAGATAAGCTGCTTTTGAACGGTGTTGTAATGAGGATCAAAATTACACGTACAGCCCAGAGATATGTTTAAATCTGAATGAGGGTAACGAGCAATGTATCAAACCTACTGTTGTACACATTTTAGATACATATCTTAGAGTTCGTCGCGTGAAGCTCTCCGCCACCAAGCAGATGGAAATTGAGAAGCGCTTATAGAAAGATCAGCTAAATACCCAATGAGACGCATACCGTTTCGGAGGGTGTAACTACCAAGCAGATAGAAAATTTGGCCTTGGGTATTCTCGCACAGCGCTTTCTTATCGTCTTGCTTGATCATAAGGGTCGGTGAGTATAAGAAATCGCCCTTCAAATTCCAAAATGTCGGCTTCAAAAGCATAAATTTACATATTAATGGCGCATCTGTTGTTGGGGCTTTGGAAGTGAATTACTCTACAGGCCACGCGTTTTCTTTATGTTCACGCGCATTCCATAATCTTTCCCGCGATATTAATGGATGTTATTTGTTTGGTTCCGTTGTCACTATAGACGAATTTATAAATGGAAGTACGCTGTTTGCATTTGATCTATCGGCTGATTAGTGTGGCAGCGTGAGCACACATCTGAACACCCAGTCACACGGCAGTGTTGGTGTAAGATTTGAATTTGGTGAAGCATTAATCAACCCGATAAGGGTACTGTTTTACTTGGAAAGCCAGAGCGTCGTCGAGATTGACCGCTTCAAAAGTGTCTGGTTATTTTTAAAAATAATGGATGAAATGATGATACTCGAGGTTATGATGCAGGATTGTTTCACACGAAACATATTCGCCAGAACTTATACTGTACAAAGAATGAAAAATTTAAACAACCTATTACGAAAAAAATGCCGCATTTATAGTAAACACCGACTCCCTTGATAGCACTAGTTCGGATATTTGATAGAAATAGAGAATGTGTCTATTGTTTTGATTCTTTAGGACTAGTTATGGCTCGACCCCGTAATTATGGGTTTTATAAAAAAGTTACGTGTACTACGAATTGTGTGGAACCCACAACGCTATCAAAGTTTATTCTCAAGTGTGTGTGGGCATCTTTGCCTCTTTATTTAATTTCTGGCTTGCCGGAACAGCTATTCAGATTTCTTAAAAAAGCTTCAGATACATTACGTGTCACAAACATAATTCGAGTGGCGCGTTCTGTACGCAGATACAGATAGTGTGATATTCACGGAGAGGTGAGGTGAATATATGCCTCCTCTTGGGAAATTCCTTGGAGAGTTGACTGACAAGATCAAGGATGAGTATGAAGGCATCGCATACGCCGATTCTTTTGTCTCAACAGGGCAAAAACTAACGGGGAATGCGTGAGGGTGGGGGAGGAGTACAAGTACATCGTGAAGGCTAAAGGGGTAGGGGAGCGTAGGGGTACGAACGTTTGCCCTAACACCTTACAGGAAACGATACCAGGTGCACAGCACCTACGACACTGTTCCCTTTTGGGACCATGGTGCATGAATATTTGCTCTCTCTCTCTCTCTCTCTTCTCTCTATATATATATATATATATATATATGTGTGTATATATATATATATATATATATATATATATATATATATGAGTGGGGCAATGAAGTAGCCAGTTATTTTCGTGATGGCTGAGGAAGATGTTCGCTAGAGTGGCACTTAACCTTCAAATAACCTTCATATGCATAGTTTCGATATAGTATCTCTCTACACCAACGTTCCAATTAAAGAAGCCATCGATATCTGTATTAACAGCCTTTTCGCCAACAATCCGAATACAGTTTTGAATCTAACAAAACATGAATTTACCAAACTGCTCACGCTCGCCGCCTCAGACACCTATTTTTTCTTTAACCAACAACTTTATCAACAAACCGACTCACTAGCTATGGGATCCCCCTTAAGTGCCACTCTAGCGAACATCTTCCTCAGCCATCACGAAAATAACTGGCTACTTCATTGCCCCACTCATTATAAACCACACATATATAAAAGATACGTTGATGACACCTTTTTCCTTTTTCATAATGCCAACCACGCCCCCCTTTTTCATAACTACCTTAATTCCCAACATAAAAACATTAAGTTCACCAAAGAAGACGAATCCAATAACACCCTTCCCTTCCTAGATATTACAATAACTAAACAAAACAACAAATTTAGCACTTCCATATATCGAAAACCCACGTACACAGGCCTAGGTACTAATTTCCTAAGCCACATCACCTTGCTATATAAAATAAACAGTATTAAAATTTTAATCCACCGTGCCTACCATCTTTGCTCCTCGTACTTATCCTTCCATCATGAAATAGAGTTAATTCTTAACTTCAGCATTAATAACTCTTTCCCAAAACATCTGTTACAGTCCTTAACCAGAAATTTTCTTAATAATATTTATCACCCCCCCCCCTTTAAAGTTCCCACTGTTAAAAAAGACGTACAATATTTTTCATTCCCCTATTACGACCACATTAGCCACAAAATACTTTCAGAACTCCGTCTCTTACTGACCCCGCTTTACCCCCAAATTAAATTTCATTTCGCTTTCACCAACAACAATAGTATCAAATCTTACCTCAACCATAAAGAAAAAACACCCCAGCCACTTGCTTCGTCCACTATCTACGCTTTTAATTGTGTTCGCTGCAAAGCGAACTATATTGGCAGTACCATCCGCCAATATCAAACAAGAGTGGACGAGCATCGTGGGATTTCTACAAGAACTTCACAGCCCTTGAACAAACCCTCCAAATCAGCAATAAGGGATCACTGTCACCTCCACAACCACCCGTTACTTTCCTCCCACTTCAAAATCATTAATTCAGCCAACCAACTAATCGACCTCCGCATACTTGAGTCCCTTTATATCCTCAGTATCCAGCCAACCCTCAACGATTACAGTTCCGCTTTCAATTTAAACATTGCAAAATAAACTCTCAAAAGAAATCCACCATCACTCCGCCCGGTTCCATCTTCCTAATATGGAATTCTTTCAAGAGGCAACCATTCCCAATCTTCTGTATAATTAGTCTCCCATTACATTAACAATCTGGTAAGAAACCCTTCAATTCTGTTTTACCTAAACCGTTTTATATTTTACTTATTGTCCATACTTTTATACTTTGTTTCATTTAATTTTTAATCTTTTAATTTAATATATTGTAACTTACTATTAATTCTCGCTAATTGTTGCGCCATTTTAATTTATTGTTCGTTTTTATTTATTATACTTATTTATTTCTATTTGTTTTTAAACTTTTTAGCACTGATGATGGAAATTGAATTTTTCCGAAACGTCTGTTAATAAACATGTACCATCTTTTCGTCCTCCTATTCCTCGCTAAGCTACGCTTCCCTAAGAACAAACCATTCAACCAAGTTATACACATATATATATATATATATATGTATAGCCTGTATTACAGTCTATTTACTTGTTGGCGATATTTTACAATTTATTTATTTTTCTATTTATTAGGTGTATTTAATTATGTTTCAATTATAGTGCATGAATATTTGTTTTATATATATATATATATATATATATATATATATTATTATAATCTGTGTTAAAAGATACTGTATTTACTTGTTGATATTTTACAGTTTATTTATTTTTCTATGTAAAATAAATTGTTTTAGCTAGCGTTTCATTTTCTCCTTTGTGTGTGTGTGTGTGTGTGTGTGTGACCGCCCATTGTATGGTGCAGTACAACCAAAGGGGTCACGTGACCTCTGCTATTAACCGAGTCATATCTCCGTCCTGCGTGAGAATTCTGGCGTAGACGAAAAATAGATGGCTACCTCTGATATTGCATGCTCTACATTCATGAAATCGTACTCATGATGCTAGCATCGGGCTAGCATCATGAAAAAGAAAAACTATGGTATTTGTCATTTACCATTACTTATTCGGACTATAGTGGATTTAATTATCCCAGAAGAGTTCCTTGTTCCATGCACTGTCTGTGTGTATCATAAAAAACTCAGGGGACCATTCTGAGTTCATTCCCACATATATATATATATACAGTATATATATATATATATACGTATATATATTCAAGATGTTCTGGACCTCTGTCTGATTCACTTTTCATAAACTTCTGCAACATTCATGGCCTTTTCTCAAATTTTCCATCTGTTGAACACCACCTCCTCTCCTCTAAACTTCATCTTCTTTTCCTCACTGAAAATCAGGTGTCTGAGACGACTGACAGAAAATCCTTTTCTGCACCCTCTTACTTTCTCTATACTCAATTTCATTCCAAAGGTGGATGTTGCGTATATGTACGCAATGACTGAACTTGTTCTCATATTGAACTCGAATCTTCCGAATTCTATACCCTCTGACTACCGCTTACATGCCAATCTCAAAGTAAATATGATACATCTGCCAGAATTCGTTGATACCTCACTTCCAAAGTGGAATACATTTTTTCCAGCTCTCCCTTTGCTGAAATCTCCATTTTAGGAGATTTCAACTTTCACCACCACCTTTGGCTTTCCTCCCATTTCATTGATAGCCCTGGTAAACTAGCTTACAACTTTTCTATCTTAAATGACCTAGAGCAGATTTTACAGCACCTTACTCGTATCCCCATCGCCTTGGAGATAAGCCCAACATTCTGGATTTATTTCTTACCTCTCATCCTTCTTACTCCGTGAAGCTTTTCTCTCCGTTCGACTCCTCCGACCACACTCTTATCTCTGTTTCCTGTCCTATTGCTCCAATTCGGCATTTGGATCTTCACAAGAGGAGGCGCCTTTGGCACTTCTGCGCCGCTGATTGGGATGCCCTTAGGCAGTACTTCTGTGATTTTTTCATGGAATGATTACTGCTCCCGTGGCCGGGGACTTTCTGAGTGTGCAGAACGCATCACGGAGGTGATTTTCTCGGGCATGGAGGCGTACATTCCATATTCTGTTCGTACTACTAATGCAAACAACATTGATTTAACTTTACTTGTTCTAATCCTATCCGCAACAGAGAGGAGGCTCATTAGGCCTGTTCAAAAATCAACTTTTTCTTATTTTCATAGGTTTCTGTACATTTTCCCATGCTTTTTGACCTGAAAAAGCCGAAAATCACAACTATTTTGACCTAGGATGTTGGGAAGCATTGCCGCATGGAGCTTTAAATTTTCTGCCTTGAAATCGGCCAAAGCGCCAATTCCGGGGTCCCTTGAATTATGTTTTGCACTTTAACTTTTGATCTAAACAAGATAGAGCAACAAATTAGGTATCAAATGAAAGAGCATAAAATTAATAAATAATAATAATAATAATAATAATAATAATAATAAATAATAATAATAATAATAAAATACTTATTATCTATCATTTTTCAGGAAACAACAGAAACTCAATCAGAATCTAGAAAACCATCTACAAGTTACAACTTCACAATGGCATTAAGCAAGGAGCTGAGGGAGCTCCGTGGGCGCACAGTTGATATCTCAGAACCTCCACGTACTGTCCACAGGCAGGTGTCAACTGGGCCATCTACCAGATCTCTCACTGAAACTTTCCTGGTTCGATACCCTTCAGCTTTTATCAGTGGTTCCCAGCTTCCCACCAACAGACAGGCGTTCCAGTATTTCCTGCCAGTTACTGCCATGGTTTCTGCCACCTTGAAAGCTGGAGGGGCTGATCTGGATAACTTCGTCATCTCAACCTCAACAACACGTCGCAACAGAATGCTGTCCAGGTATAATATCAGCCAGAGTCACATGTCCAAGTTTTGTGAAAACCCCCCACAGTACGTTGCCTTTCACTGGGATGGAAAGTTGCTCAAAGATGTCTTGGGCAGTGAACCTGGAAGTACTCAGAGACTTTAGCTGTGCTAGTGTCTGGTCCACCTTCATACACTGAAGGAAAGTTATTGGGAGTACCTGTCATCGACAATTCTTCTGGCACAGCTCAGGCTGAGGCTTCAATGGATTTACTGGAGACATGGGAACTTACGGATAATGTTACTGCCCTTGTTTTTGACACTACATCCAGTAACAGTGGAGTTCACAGAGGAGCTGCCAAACTGCTAGAGAAAATGCTGAACAAAAAGGTGTTTTATCTGGCCTGTCGACATCACATCCTGGAAATCCTAGTAGGAGCAGTTTGGGAGAAGCTGTTTGGGAAGGTGAAGGGGCCAGATAATCCCTGGTTTGAGCATCTGAAGGATGTTTGGACGGACTTGTCCAAGGAAAACCCAAAGATGCTGGCTATCAACAGCAAATGGCTGAAGGAAAAGAAGAAGAACAGTGAAGAAGTACTCCAAGACATTCTAACAGCAGAAAGGCTTCGAAGAGCCGACTACAGAGAAATGGCTGAACTGCCAGTCATTGTTCTTGGAGGAACGCCTCCTCGAGGTATTCACTGGAGTCGACCAGGCGCCATTCATCAGGCCAGATGGATGGCCAGAAACCTGTACTCCATGAAAATGCTGATGTTTGCAGATCAACTTCAGTACGACGAAGACACTGTATCAAAGCTGGAAAGACTCAACACCTTCCTTGCGCTGTTCTACACTCCTGTATGGATGATGTCAATGTCTGCTGCAGATGCTCCCGTGAATGATCTAAGTCTAATCCAGGACATGTTGAAGTACAAGAAAACTGACCCAGAGCTTGCTGATGCAGTACTTAATAAGATGGAAAACCACAAATGGTACCTGACGCAGGAAATCGTGCCATTTGCCCTGTTCAGCAGTAGATTGAGTGACACATTGAAGCACGACATTGCTGCCCAGTTACATGCCACTGAGAAGCCAGACAGCTTCAGAACAGGAAAGCCTCTATTCCAGAGAGTCACAGCTAAGACCACCCTGGTTGATCTCATTGGCCCAGAATCACATTTCCTGCTGGACACACTGAACATTGGATCCGAGTGGCTTCTGGAACCTGTCACGTCTTGGCCACAGAATGAGGACTACAGAAAAGCGTTGGACTATGTTAAGAATCTGAAAGCGGTGAATGACATTGCTGAACGTGGTGTCAAGATGATGAGCGACTTTGCAAATGTTATAACAACAGATGCCAAGCAAAGGGACTATCTCCTTCAAGCTGTGGAGTTCAACAGACGCCGCTTTGACAGCTTCAAGAAACAAACTCTCAACAACTGACTGTGTAAATGTCATTATGAAATTAATCATCATGTAATGCTTTCACTTCTTCATCGATTAGACTTGTGACAAAATGTTAATCTCAAATTTGTGTCATGAATAAGGCGCCTTGTCTGCCTTGAGTGTGAGAAAACGAATTTTGTGATATTTCTGAAATCTTTGTATGTACCAATGTGCCATTTCTTGTTCCAAGACTAT
Source organism: Bathynomus jamesi (assembly GCA_023014485.1). Taxonomy (NCBI): domain Eukaryota; kingdom Metazoa; phylum Arthropoda; class Malacostraca; order Isopoda; family Cirolanidae; genus Bathynomus; species Bathynomus jamesi. The sequence continues at coordinate 662,210 of JAJOZX010000304.1, forward strand.
CATAATTGTATAAGTTAGAAAGAGGATTAAAAACACTTTAATTTGGTGCCTATTTTGTTGCTCTATCTTGTTTAGATAAAAAGTTATAGTGCAAAACATGATTCAAGGGACCCCGGAACTGGTGCTTTTGGCTGATTTCAAGGCAGAAAACTTAAAGCTCCATGCGGCAATGCTTCCCAACAACCTAGGTCAAAATGGTTGTGATTTCCGGCCTTTTCAGGTCAAAAAGCATGGGAAAAAGTACAGAAACCTATGAAAATAAGAAAAAGTTGATTTTTGAACAGGGCTAGAGGCTCATATTTCTGCCCGGAATCGTGCAAAATCTGTTCTTCGATTCGCCAAAAATTCCTTCATCCTATAAAAATGTGAAAATCTACCCAATTCTAATTTTTCTCGCTCTTTCTAACATCTAGCTAAGAACCTCTTCAACAACTTTACTTCCTCTTCTTTCCCTCCTCTTTTCTATTCCGACGGCACAGTTGCCGTCTCTTCTCCTGACAAAGCTGAACTCTTCAAGCAAACTTTCGCTTACAATTCAACCCTGTACGATTCTGGTGCTGTTCCTCCATCTCCTCCCCCTCTGACTTTATTATGTCTGAAATTAGAATCTCTCCTAAAAAGGTTTTCTCTGCCCTATCTGATCTCAACTCTAGGAAGGCGTATGGTTCTGATGGTGTTCCTCCTGTTGTTCTTAAGAAATGTGCTTCTGTGCTGACACCCTGCCTAAACAAACTCTTTCGTCTTTCTCTCTTATCTGGTACTTTTCCTTCCTACCGGAAGTTCTCTTTCATTCTGCCTGTTCCAAAGCCTGTCCAATTGCTTTGATTTCTTGCCTTTCCAAAGTTTGAGAATCTATCCTTAATAGGAAGATGCTTAAACACCTCTCTTTTCACAATCTTCTTTCAGATCGTCAGTATGAATTTTGCAAGGGACGCTCTACTAGCAATCTTCTTGCATATCTCTCTGACTCTTGGTCATCCTCCTTTCAGGATTTCAGTGAAACTTTTGCTATTCCAACCTGCCCTCCTTCGGTTTATATCGTTCTATTTGTGCCTTCATCTCTCATTTTCTTTCTGGTCGATCTATACTGTACTTGCAGTTGTAGATGGCTACCATTCTTCTCCTAAAGCTATTAACAGTGCTATTCCTCAGGATTCTGTCCTGTCACCTACTCTTTTCTTTTATTTTTCAATGATCTTTCAATTCCGACTTCCTGTCCTATTCACTCCTATGCCGATGATTCCACTCTTCACTTCTTCTCCACCCGCTTCCCAAAGCCTCCCTCACAGCAGTCGCTTCATGATTCGCGAAGGAAGGCTAAGGGGCGCCTGACCTCTGATCTTTCTGCTATATCTGATTGGGGCAGAGAAAACCTTATGGCTTTCAATGCCTGAAAAACTCAGTTCCTCCATCTGTCTACTCGTCACAATCTTCCACACGACTATCCTCTTACCTTCAACAACACACAACTGAATCCTTCCTCTTCTCTTAACATTCTTAGCGTTTACTTTTCTCGTGATCTTTCCTGGAAATATTACATATACTCTCTTTCCAAAACAGCTTCTAAGAGGTCAGGTTTGCTGTACCGCGTCCGCGTTTACTTCACCCCGACTCTTTTGCTGTCTCTGTACAGGGGTCTTGTTCGCCCCTGTATGGAGTATGCTTCTGTTGTGTGGGATGGTTCAACCCACACAGCGGTACTTGACCGGGTGGAATCAAAGGCTTTTCGTCTCATCAATTGCTCGCCTCTTACTGACTGTCGTCAATCTCTCTCTCTCTTCGCTGCAATGTGGCCTCACTCTCTCTTTACTATCGTTATCATAACACTTTCTACACTTTCTCATTCCTTTTCTGTCCAACTATCTAATGCAAGGGTTAATCGGTATTTTCATTCTTTCATCTACTCAACCGGTCAACTCTGGAACAATTTCCTAAATCCATCTTTCCTCCTGTCTATGACCTCCCATCTTTCAAACGCAAAATGTCTAGGCTCTTGTAAACCCCTGACCTTGATTTTTGCTCTCTTCTTTTTGTATGAGAGGGGCGCTTTTGTGGGCATTTGCCCTTGGCCCTCTTCCCTGCATAATATATATATATATATATATATATACATACTGTATAGGTGAAGAATAAGAGGAAATAAAACAAAAGCCTTTCGCGAAAGAAGCTATTCAGTTTGAGAGTACAGTATTTTGCAGTTTCATTCCAATCCAACGTCCAAACGCACCTCGGGGAAATAGAGCAAATTTCAAAACTATAATTTCCTCGAGGTCATAAAAGAAAGGTCTCACAATTCGGTGAACCTTCATGGCTAAGCTTACAGTTAATCTGATTTCTAGAACTGAAGGAAAAAATGTTTTCAGTGCCATATTGATCCAACGTGTTTAGAATGTTTTATAGGCAGTGCCAATTTGGTGGCAAAGGTTTTGTGACCGCTTCAACACTCTTCCACTGGAAATTCCAAACTTCATTTTGTTGGTGTACTATTTTTTTCCTTTTTTTGGCAAAAAAAACTGTAAACTTTACACGAAAGGATAAGCAATGCTCAACCGATTAAAAAATTCACGAACACAACTTCGTCGATGAATGCATTCAGATAAACATTATTTGAATTATAATCATTTAATTCGTAATAACAAACAAGAAACGTCTTCAGAATAATTAACTTATAAACACCTTTTTTGAAGGAGTAATTTATTTTGGTCGTAAAGCTGCTGAAGAAACGTACGATTTCAGGACTAATATTAATCTTATTATATATGTCAACCTTATATTCGAGAGAGAAAAAGTATTATTTATATATATATATATACAGTATATGGTTCCTCAAAATTTCGAGTAAAATGTTTCTCTCTCTCTCTCTCTCTCTCTCTCTCTAAATAACGTCAAAGATGGATTGTGCGAAAACAACAGCAGGGGATACTGCATCAGAAAGAAATCAGTTATTCAGATAATTTAAATTGAACACCTTTAATTCACGAACTCTTTATTTTTTCGATGAATTGGGAGTTGATGCATTTAGTGGACGGAAGAAACGTAGGGTATTGGTGTCTAAACATATAATGTCTAAACATTATTTGTTGGAGACTGAATACATTTTCTTTCGAGCCACCAAATCGTCTAATACAAAATCAAATCGCACCAAACTACGAATCTACGAACGTTAGACGATTCTTTGTTGATGAAGTAATGTTCATGACTGACTAGCGTAGAATTTAATTTTCATCGTATTATCTGAATGAATGCTTTAACTAAATTTTAATTTTTTTCTTTAAAACAATGAAGTTTCTTATAGTTTCAAAAGTAAAAATTACATAGTACACAAGAAATTTAGTTTTGACTAAATGAAGTGGGTTTTACGAGTTGCACATTATGTATAAAAAACTTAAGTCAACAATAATTTTTGATAAAACGCATGTAAGAATGTATTTCATAACTTTCTGCATTGTAATTAGCGATAATAATTCTTGCACTCACCAAAAATTTAACTTTTTGTTTTATGGAAAATATTGATTTATACGTAGGGTTGCCAGACGTCCGGCAAAAGGAGGACATGTCCTCCTTTTCAATCTCATGTCAGTAGTATGGCGCAAAATGTTCGAGTGCATATACAATTGCAATGTTGATTAATGTTGCAAAGGGTTAGGGTGTTGGAAAGGGGGTGGGGTTTATGCAACAAATGACGTGGGGATTAATCCCCCCCCAAGTAGCATGAGGTGGGTGGGGGTAATAGGGGAGGGGTTATGCAACAAGGGATTGAGTGAAACCCTCAAGTTGCATGAAGGAGGGAGTTGTGGGGGGAGGAGGGAGGATGACCTTCCCTCCTCACCACCCAAAGGGGTATCCCTGACCTAAGAAAGTAAACCTTAACCTAGGAAGGCGAGGGGGAAGAGACTATGCTTTAGCCTGTAGACTCAGACGCATAATCATGCTCTTGGTCTTTCCACTTGGTTTAAAAAGTCCGGTGATGCCAGATAGCACTATTTATTTTATTTTTTTTATATGGAGGGGTTGCCAGATATTTATTTTATTTATTTATATGTGGAGGGGTTGCCAGATAGCACTATTTATTTTAATTATTTATTTATATATGGAGGGGTTGCCAGATAGCACTATTTATTTTAATTATTTATTTATTAAAGGCAAGAGAGAGATGTTCTCAATGCTTAGAGGAGGTTGCCAGATATTTATTTTAGTTATTTATATATGGAGGGATTGCCAGATAGTACTATCTAATTATTTGGAGGGATGTTGCACACACACACACACACACACACACACATATTAGAAATGGGCCAGTTGGTAGTGCCTCCAGCAACCAACGGCAGGAGAGATGTTACACACACACACACACACACACACACACACACACGCTGTATATCTTCCAGGAATGGTCAAAAGCTTATAAAGAAACATTCCCATCCGTATATATATATATATATATATATATATATATATATATATATATATATATTTGAAATGTTCATTATTAAGAGAGTAACTCAATTGTCCCATATTAGAAATGTTCAGTTATCCTTTACATATTCTTTGAAATATTTAAAACCAAACGAAAATGGAGAAATCTCAATTTACATTGTTTCACATCAAATAAATTTCATTTAAATTTTAATAAACACTTCATTTATTAATTTCCAAAATTATATACACATTTATATTAAATAATAAAATTTTAACAAATATTTAGAAAATATACTTTCGTTTTACAGTGACTTGAGCAATTCTCTACTATTTATTTACCTAATTTAGAAAGCGGTGATTCATCTCATTTCGTTAATGTACGCGACATGTTCTTTTCCATCCACCTTAGCGAATGCTGAATGTCAGCGACACAAAGATACCAAAAACTTTCTCATACAAAAATTATTCTTACGTATATATATATATATATATATATATATATATATATATATATATATATATATACTGTTCTAACACGATGTAATTATTTTACTTTATTGCATGATTACCTTTAGCGTTTATTACCTTAACGAATATTGCACCTTTTTATGGGATTTATTCCCTGCCAAAAAAGTTTACCATTATCTACTATTATTATTATTATCTATTATTAATTTCAAAACCTTAATTTCACACTTGAAACATGAAGGAGAATCATCTCATAGAGAAGTAACCATTTCTTGTTCAAATTTTTTTATTTAATTAAAGTTTCTTTGCATCATATGACCTTATAGCTGTTACGAAAAAGGTTAAACAAACCCATTCATTATTATTCACCCTTCTCTTCCTACACCGTATTCTTTGATTTCTCCTAAATCCTTTACAGAAAATTAATTTTATTCGTAAATGTTATTCATTTTGGCGTATCACGCAGTTTCCAAGAAATCTTAAAAAATATTACACAATTATTGTATATTTTATATAATATGTATGATGTATATAAGCAAATAGTGTCAGCATATATTAAAACTATACAGTATCAGAAAAAAGTTCGCCCAGAAATTAAATTTCTAAGAAGCATAAAAATTTACTAATTGTTAATATTGTGAGGGATTTCAGAATAAAATTTCACTCATTACTAATTATTAATTTTTAAACTTTTTATATATTTCGGAGTTCTAGCCTAATTTTTACTGCGCTTCATTATTATTCACCCAACTTCCAGGAAAGGTGAAAAGCTTATAAAGAAGAAGTTCGCCAAGACAGAAGTTCGCCCAGAAATTAAATTTCTGAAAAGCATAAAAAATTACAACACTTCTAAAGAACGTACGATAATATCTCCCATGTACCAACTAATCAACCAACCAATGTTGTTTATACTCGTACGAAAAGCTACCAATATTATTATTATTATTATTATTATTATTATTATTATTTTTATTGCACCCAAGACATCCACTTATCCCTCGACAACGTTTCTTTATATATTATTATTATCGCATTAAACGAAGAATAAATGCTATATCAGGTATGAGAACTGGACCATTCCATATTGGCTTTACTTACAATCGTGATAAAGCCATAGGAAGCTTATGACATTATTGGTGATGTTATTTTTAACTGTAAAGTTGTTGTTTTGACTGTTAGCGGTGTCCATGAAGGACGGTATGTGTGATTATTCGCTGGTAAAATAATTGCTGTGAGTTCCAGCTGAAAATACTGCCTTTTATATGCAATGATTCCCGACTGTAGCAATCCTTAAGCTGGTGGATTGGATGTTAATGTAACTGGGCGGGCATATGGCATATATGTGTGTGAATCAGATGTCGTAGCACCGAAGTAACAGACCCACGCTTTGGGCATTGAAGTTCTGATTGGACACCTTCACGAATAATGAAGGTGTGTCTTTATCAAATTTGGCTTGTTCATTCCGCAGAATTTTTCACGGTTTTTCAGAGAGGCCGTAGGCGACTAAAATTATATTGTAATTAAAAACTTGTGTTTGAATTTCAACGTAAAAATGAACATTATTTAGCATGTGTTTAACAAATTTTAAATGTAAATTCAAAGTTTTTAAGAGAGAGAGAAGTTCTGTGTGTATTTATTATTATTATTATTATTATTATTATTATTATTATTATTATTATTATTATCATTATTATTATTATTATTATTATTTAAAACAACGTTGGAGAAATAGAAAATAAATTTGCTGTTTTCAGATTTCTAAGTATTATATCTGTTTCAGTTTAAAAATGCCGAATGGTTAGGTAGGTTACGTTAGGTTAACTGTAACGGTCTTTTCGTTGAACGCACTTCAGTCTATATCCATCACAGACTCCATTTTGAATAATTAAAAAAAATTTCGAATTATTAAGGGTTCTCGAATAAAAAAAAATTACCCTGTACTTTTGCAATCAGATTTCTGTGGATATTTAAGCTCGCCTCGGGTCATGAATACTTTTTCGCGCAACTGTACCTTCCCGACGATCGAAAATACTCCGAAGGATTAATTGCTTTTCTGTGTTTACTATAATATATATATATATATATATATATATATATATATATATATATATATATATATATGGGCTGTAATAATTTATTTTCAACTCATTACATTTTCTTGTAAAATGCTTCATTAAAATAGCAGGCGTACTCATTTTTAAATTATAGATTAGTTTCAGTTAGTAATAACTAATTAATAATTAATATTTTAGAAAAGACTTACAATATTATGGTTCTTATGTATAGAATTGTTAGTGTAGTAGCTGATATTAAACTCTGTCAACATGTTCTGGAAAGCTCGGCCTATAAATGCTTTCCCCATATCCGTACAAAAATAACCCGGAATACGGTTTTCTTTCAACATCAGCGTTTTGGTAACATTACCAATTGTTTCAGGCGATTTATTTTTCAGGGGAATTAACCACAGGTATTTAGAGAACACATCTATTTTGAATAGGATGTAGCGGTAGCCATCGTTATGCAATGAATATCTTTGCATGTCTGTTAAATTCGCTTGCCAAATAGAGTCAATCGAAGCCGCTGTTGTCTTGGCAGTTTTAACATATTTCTCACCGGTTTATGAAGTGTATAAGCATCCTGCTCCCGCAAAACCCTCTCAACATCTTTTTTCCCTACTCCTTCATTATAAGCACTTCTGTACAGTCTATCAACACCGCCGTAGGAGGCTGAGCTAGAAATGTCATAATAACATTTTCTTAATAAGCACACCGGACAAAAAATTAGTCACCCCTCTCAGAATGTACCTAATAACGTGTGACGGCGCCTCTGGCCTTGATAACCGCACGAATCCGGCGAGGCAGAGACTCTACGAGGTTGTGCATGTACTGAACATCGATTTGCTGCCACTCGTTCATCAGCCGGTCCCGAAGTTCCGCCAGAGTCCGTGGGTGTCTATTCCTGCGCTTCACTTTCTGTTTCCAACCTGAACAACACCTTCGACGCATTCAGGATTAAAGGCTTCATTGGACCTGCGATGTACTCGTCGCCTCCCATCATTGGAGAACAAACAAAAACGGGACTCATCGGACCAAATTACACGTTTCCAATCTGCCGCAGTCCAGTTTTTGTGCCTCTGAGCCCATTTATAACGTGCCAATTTGTGACTTGCTGTTAACAGCGGCCTCTTCCGTGGTACCCTGCTCCAGATGTCCATCGCATGCAGTTCTCGTCGCAATGTCCGTTCGGAAATTGGTCGCTGGAGAACCTCATTGGTTTCTTGGAGCAATTGTTCTCTGGTTTGAAAACGATTTGCAGTTACTAGACGAGAAACATGGCGGCGGCCCCTATTGTCGAGAATTGTTTTCCGGCCACAGTTACGCCGTCGATTGTCAGTTGATTGCGAACTACACCACTCTTTGTAAACTCGCTGGACAGTACGCGTTGACACACCAACAAATTGGGCTACTTCAGACATTTTGTGTCCGTGGGCTCTGCCAAACACGATGGCTCCTTTTTGCCACTGAGTAACGTCTGCCTCACGACCCATTTTGCAGACTATATCCAACACACACTTTGTTCTTCACCACCTCACGAAACAGATCTGATCCTGTGTGCTACGTCACCGCTACTTGTCACTTACCAATGCTACATCAGCGCCCTCTGTGTGACCTTGAACTTCCTACTATCGGTGCTATTAGGGGTGACTAATTTTTTGTCCGGTGTGCTTATGTTAGCCATTTGCGTATTTTAGAGGCACGTGGAGAGGGTTGACCGTTGTTGTTTGGTCTCTTCTTTCTCCTCTTCAGAGATGCTTCCGCTGGGGTTGATGGCGTGCTCAGTTGTGGCACATGCAAGGCTTGCTCCAAGTCTTTTAACCTGTTCAAATTTCCTATCAATGTTTTGGGGACATTTATTTGTTGTAGTCTTGCTTTAATATGCTTCCATCCTGATAGTGAGGGTCTATCCCACTTTCCCACCAGATCATCGACGATATTCGAGCCCTATACCTTTGCTCCTTCCACAGTTATCTCACCTGTATCTGTCCAGTGTATGTTAGGGTCCTCATTCAATAGATTACAAAGACTTAAGCCTTTATTCCTCAATGTATATGGGAGACTACTTTTTAATGCATGTTCGATATGTTGTGGGGTCGGCCCCAGGTCCTATATCACCATGCTGATTGTTGTCCGCGCTGTGTCTAATAACCACGGGGATCTCTGTCGGATTCTTATAATTTTCGTACTCGTGAAGAAATTTCTGCAAAGTTTCTTGGTATAAGATTCTTTGGACCTTTTCCAGTTTGTGTACCGTTTTTCATATAATTTATTTTTGAGAATATTTTTGTTAAAACTAACGAAAAAAACCCCACGACTTAACCTAATCAATTATCAAGAGCGTACAGTTGATCTATTAGTAAATAGTAAATACTATTCCAGAAACAAACAACGTTATAATTAATAATAGATCAACTGTACGCCCTTGATAATTGGTTAGGTTAAGTCGTGATATTTTCGTTAGTTTTAACAAAAATATTCTCAAAAATAAATTATATGAAAAACGGTACACAAACTGGAAAAGGTCCGATTCTTTTCTCGTCAGGTGACTTTTCACTGTTTAAAAGGGCGAACAATTCACTTTCCATTCTTTTAATCCAGCTTTTACGGGGTTCTAGAACCGTGTCTGGACTCTTTGAACTTTGCAGTGAAGCATACACGTCATGTGGAATCACTAACACTTTCTTCATTATATAAATCTAGTCAGTAAAGGCCCCAAAACTGAAAGTAAGATGGAGAGAAATGACCCCCACCCCTCTTTGTACAATAATTCGTTTTTTCTTCCCCATAGTTTGACTTTTACGAGCGAGTGTACGTATTATGTTCTTGTAACGGCGTAGGCGAGCCTTCTGAGGTGATTTCATTGGTACATTACATTTTATAACGTTAAGACAGATTTCACAGATTCATTTTAAAATGTTCGAGTCAATATTTTTAAGAAACATCTGCTGCAATGCCCGGGGCAGTCGATGATAGAGTTTTATTAATTCATGGTATTTCTTTATCCTATTTGTCATTCTGGAATATACAGTGCCCGCGAAAAGTATCCGATCACCCTTGAAATTTGTATTTTTTACATAAAAAACAATGTTTAAATGTATACTAACCTTATATTAGTATTTTGTCATCTGTCCTTTGGTTTGGATGACTTGTTCTAGACGTTTTGGCATGGATTTAATCAAGTTTTGACAAACTTCCACTGATATTTCCTTGCACCATACCTTTTTGATGGCCTCTTGTAATTTTTCGACTGAGCCAGTGTCGTGGCATTCAACCTTATTTTTTATTATTAGCCACAGATTTTCTATCGGATTGAGATCTGGACTATTACCAGGCCAATCCAAAATATCAAATTTATTGTCAGTAATCCATTTTGTCACTATTTTGGCCCTGTGACATGGTGCACCATCATGCATGTATGTTTTTGTCCTTTTTTGCCATTTTTTTGTTTAAGTTTATCCTGTAGCATTGTTAAATACCGTCCACCATTCATAGTTGTGTTCTTCGGAAGAAAATATAAGTTTCCACGCCCATAGTAACCGAAACAACCCCAAACCATCACACTTGGAGGGTGTTTCATTGTCTTTAGGGTGTATTTAGGGTCCATCCTATTTGAGCCAATAGGCCGGCGAACCTTTTTTGGACAACTTCTGAATGTCAAAAATGTCGACTCATCGCTAAATAAAACCTTCTTCCAGTCATCAACAGTCCAATGAATGTATTTTTTACAAAATGCGACACGTTTTTTACGCATTTTTTCATTAATGAACGGTTTCTTAGCAGCATGGCGAGATGGTAATCCGAGTTCTTTTTGGAGCCGCTCCTGGATAGTTCGTTCAGAAACACCAGATAACAAATTATTCATATTAAATTTTATTTCTTTCGCAGTTATTGTTGGGTTTTTCAATACTAAACGTTTCATAAGTTTGTCTGTTCGCGAATTTGTTTTTCTCGGTCTGCCAGATCGTTTTTTAGGGACTGGCGTGGTTAGGCCACCATTGTTCTTAGTCCGTGAAACCCATAAATTAACGGTACTTTGGGATATGTTTAATTCCTTAGCTATCTGTCTCTGTGATTTCCCACATGCATGCAAAGCAACAATAGCACCTCGACAATCACTCTTAAGTTGTTTTTTAGCACACATTATATATAAATTTTTTTACACCACTTTCTGTAAAAAAAAAAAAAATCAAGAAATTTACACAAACAGTGAAATCTGACAAATTTGAGACACAGCCACCCGCAACGAAGGCTACCAGAACACTAATTTGAGAATGCGTTGGATAGCTCTCATATCAGCGAGCAACCTCAAAGTTACCAGATGTCGCTAGAACAAATAGAAAGTGAATTACGTGTCTCTGAATATTAAGGGAAAATATTGTATTTTCTTGAGTGATCGGATACTTTTCGCGGGCACTGTACATCGTTTCAGGCTCGTTTTGGAATATATACGTTCTTAGAAGCACCCTAAACGTGTTTCATGGGTGAAAGTCACAAAGAAAGTATCTGTAACGTTGACTTGTAGCTATATACACTTCCAAAAACTCCTTACGCTGATTCGGTTCCATTTGATTGGCTAATACCACAATTTGTGACACATCTCTACGTTGCGCGAATAAGACAAGATATTGTGCATTTAACGACACATCGCGCATGTATCTATTTTTGAAAAATGGATTCTGAGTGGTGAAGAACACGCTTATGTTAAGATGGTTGGAGAACACTGTAAATGTCTCGGCAAACGTTTTATCCATTTCCAGCATGAGATCGTCAATTACAGTGACTGTATGTTCATTTCTCTTTCACGAATTAACGTCATATATACCTTTGTGGAAGAGAATATTATCTTGGTACTCGTTGAATACTGACTGGTACGTCGAATACTACCATATAACTTTATGTACAAATTTTGAGAACATCTCTCCCTTATTTTTAATGATTTTAAGGATAAACACAGTTTTTACCACATCCTGTAGGGCCAGATATAATACACGTGGACAGGATCGTGAAACTGAATTTTTCTACAGAATCCATCTCTAACACGCCACACTCCACAGTGGATCATTTACAAAATATAATAAAAATTTCAGTGATGTTCCTTATAGTCTACAGTCTTGTTTTTTTCCTCTTGAATGACAACGAGGTACAACATCATGTACCCATCATCGATATTACAGACGACCCCGATGACCTTGTAGTTGTGGTTACAGAATCCATCCCTGCTGGCGAGCCAATATCAACGAACCTATAGCGCCCCCACGCAACAATTCAAAGCAGAGGCATGATGAAGAGCCTTCCTCGTCAGGTATAAAGCGTGCCAGGAGTGCACTGGATGTTAAACCCCTAGTAATAGAGCCCCAACCCTCTACGTCCTACAACACAACTCCCACACTAGTTCCTTCCTCAAATAAAGATGTACCCCCTTACTCCTGCTCAATTCCGGTCGCATCCTCCACAACAGCAACTGCTTCTCGTACTGTAGAAGATGGCATAATATTCGAGTTGGTGCTCAGCACTACCCCAACCTCGGTCCTGACTAGAAATCGGTACATAGTCAGGGTTGACCCTGGGTCCATATATGGCAATGGTGTTGAACACGGACTACGGCACGTAGTTGAACGTATTGTTTAGTTTGCCCTTCAGAATCGCGAAGAGCGTGAATTCAGGATGAGGCTGTTCTTCGGGTTCGGGTCAGATGACAGGGATGTAGATGATTTTTAGGTAGTAAAACCATTCAGACGCTTGGCAGCTGTAGATATAGATTATATATTAGGCCGTATAATGCAAGCATCTCATCGTAGTGCAGCCTTCAATATGGACAACGTCACGGTAGATATTGACCGTGTATTCCGTGTTGCGGGTCATAGTGCCACACCTTATACTCTTAACTTCAATTTTTAGGCTTTATAGCTTTATAGCATTAGTCTTGGCCCATATATTTACTGTACTAAATATGGGGGCTAGAAAAATTTGGTTGCCTACGGTTGTGCAGCGTGCCCGTAAACTGGCTTCAGATTACAAGCTTGAGTTTCATTGTAATATGGGTTCTGAAGAGCTGAGAAGGGTAGAGCAGGAAATGAATGTTCGAGTTTGCGGATGATACAGTGAAACATTGTAAGGACTGCTACATGGTATGTGAACAGTGGAAAAGCTCCAAATGTGAAAGTCGTGTAGTTGAAGCTGAGAAGAGGGATTGTAATGTGTGTAGACGTACATTTTTCAATAATAATTGCTTCGAGCTCTATAAGTCAATTGGCACGTGCAGGAAATGAGAATCTGTTAATGTGGTATGTTTCATATGATGGATAATTGGGTGATATTCAAGCATAAATGTAATGAAATTCACTGTCCTACATGCCATGAGAAATATAAGGCGGATGGTGTAAAACATGTATGTTATATGAAAGATGCTAAGCCTAAAAATAGACCTTGTATAACTGTGTACTACGATATAGAAACATATACGGTTGCTGAAACCAAAGAGGTTATCCCACAGCTACTTGTAAGTCAGACTATCTGCGATGAGTGTATGGCTGTCGAGTGTGATGAGTGTCACAAATGTGGTAAACGGACAAACGTTTTTAAAATGATTGCACACGACAGTCCCGTGAAACTCTTTGTGTCCTACAGTATATTGTCAAGTTAGCGGACAAGTTAAAAAAAATTATGTATATTCTTGCCCATAACGGCGCAAAATTTGGAGCTGCTTCAACACGAATCATCGGAGATATTTACAGGCGTTCCCTTGAAAAGAGAAAACAAGCTTATACAGACGCATATAAGAGGTAATGTTCAGTTTGAAAACACTTTATTATTCACACCTTGTAAATTAACGAAACTTACCAAAGTGATAGGTGCAGCCGCCGAAGTTTCAAAAGGGTATTTCCCTTGCACTTTCCTCACTAGCGACACTTTAAATAACGTAGGCCTGCCACCATTTAAACATTACTTTAACTATGCCAACATTAGTGATAGTGAGCGTGAATATTTTGCTACTACAACAGTTTTAATGAAGATACTCTTTACAATATAGTTGATGAATGTGAGTGTTATTGCGTGAATGATGCACTTGTGCTTAGAGTATGCTTCCAGGGCTTTAGAAGGATGTACATAGACCGGTTCAAATGCGATCCGTTACAAGTTGCAACCACGATCGCCTCATTGTGCTTTACGGTGTTCAAGAACAATTTCATGCCTAAAGACACCTTAACCATCATTCACAGAAACAACCCTCGCAGTTATGGACACAAGGCTACTTACTGGCTCATATACCTACAGCAGCAAAACGATGTATACATAAAACATGCCCATCACAGGGGGGATGTACCCATTAAGGTCAATGGTCGTGTTTTTTGAGTTGATAGTTTAAGCGAAAACCGTGTCACTGGAGAGAAGACTGTGCACTCCTTTAACGGTTGCTGGTGGCACGGATGCCCACGTCCTGAGTGTGGAATCGTAGGAGATATCTACCGTAGATCTCCTGCCGACAGTCTTGTATGGACCCGCAGCCGCGATCAGCTCATAAGCACCCAGTTCATGCACAAGGTCTTGTTGGAGCATGAGTATGATGCACGTATGGAAATAGATGGATAGTACCGTGAAGTAATAAACACAATGAAACGTTGAATGGTGTTGGATCCTCTCAGATGCGGTGATAGCTTGTTCGGAGGGCGTGAAACTCCATTACTACGACTTCTGCTCTTTATACTCCTACGTGATGAAGAACAACCCGTACCCCGGAGTTGCACCTGAAAAACTGGTGGGACCAGTCCTGCCCACCATCGAGGAGTTCTCAGCAAATTTGAACAAGAACTATTTCGGTCTTTCTTTCGTAGACGTGCTCTCCCCTCGCGATTTATGGATGCCTATCTTACCCATCGTTATAGACCACAAGCTCATGTTTCCCCTGTGCGTGAAGTGCGCAGAGGAGATCAATGGTGCCTGTACTCACACAGCCAACCAGCTGAAGATCAGAGGTGTATATACAAGCCATGGGCTGTCCCTAGCCGTTCGCCATGGCTAGAGAATATTGAAGATATATGAGGTGTGGAGGTTTCAGAAGCTACTCAATACCCATCCTTTTCACGCCGTATATTAACACTTTTTTGAAGGATAAGGTAGAAGCATCAGGGTATCCGCGAGGAGTTGAGACCGAAAATGAGAAATCGGCGTATATTCAGCGTTACCGTGACCGTGAAGAGATACAACTTGACCATTCCCAAATTGTAAAGAACCCGGGCAAGCGCTTTAGTGCAAAGTTGTGCCTAAACAGTCTTTAAATCAAATTTGCACAGAATACGAGCAAGGGGAACGTTCATCTAGCCCAAAATTATAACGAGGTTTGCGATTATGCCAACACTCCCGATAAAGAGGTCATGGAGATCGTGAGTGTAAGTAATACGTACATAATACTGTACAACATTACCGAATTGGCTGCAGACACATCGCGTGTTACAAACATACCTGTAGCCAGCTTCACAACCCCATACGCATGCATCAAACTTTGGGGTCTACTGCACTCTCTTGGGCGGAGGGTTCTGTACGCCGACACAGATAGTGTGATATTCACAGCGAAGGAGGATGAATACATGCCGCATATTGGGGAATTCCTCAGAAAGTTGACTGATGAGTTGAATGATGAGTATGGTGACATAGCATACGCTGACTCTTTTGTCTGAACAGGTCCGAAAACTTATGGAGTACGGGTGGGGGTGGTGGAGGAGAGGTGGGGAAGGAAATGAAATATATCGTGAAGGCTAAGTAAGGGCATCACTTTTAACCAGGCGAACGACGGATCGTTAACTTTGGTTCGTTGAAGGAGCTAGTGTGCTTGGAAGATGAGGGTGACCAACCGCCCCAACTAACTGTAGGAACCCACAATTTTCGGGCCCAGAAGCTGGGGTGTGTGAAGGAACTTATGGGTATGAAAGTGTGTCGTAACACCAATAGGAAACGATACCAGTTGCCTGGTACCTATGATACTGTACCTTTTGGCTACCATAACCCTTATATATATATACACACAGAGGGTGTTTCAGGAGGAAAGGTCAATACTTCGGGAGTTGATAGTATCGGTCATTGTGAGAAAAAAAGTTCATTTGAACATGTGTCTAATTCTGAATGGTTACGGAGATAGAGCTGTTTGAATCTACAAATACAAAAGCATTGTTAATGGTAATCAAGAAAGAGAAACCAATTACTGTTTATAACATTTAATGTTTAAACATTGGCATTTTGAATGGTATCAGATACAGAAATGACAAATTTGTTACAGTTTACAATACGTTTTCGAAAATCCCACCGTCAACCTCAATGCACTTTGCAACTCGTGTGCGAAGATCGCATGTTGTTCGTCTGAGTTGATCTTGACGTTCCTTTATGCGGGCAGCAGCATCTAAAATGGGCGTGAGCAATTCGTCTCGTGTATCCACTTTTCATTTGTAAACTTGACTTTTCATCCACCCCCACAAACAATAATCTAACGGAGAGAGGTCTGGAGACCTTGGTGGCCATTGAATGGGACCACCGTGGCCGATCCATCGACCAGGGAAAGTTTGATTTAGGTATTCCATCACCAGACGGGTAGAATGTGGAGAAGCTCCGTCATGCTGAAAGTACATACCAGCGCCTGTAGCCAAAGGAACATCCTCCAATAGTCCTGGCAATTCATTTTCCAGAAATTCTAGGTAACTTTGTCCTGTAAGACGATTCTCTAAAGTAACAGGGCCAATCAGCTGATCATCGATGATACCGCACCACACATTGGCAGAGAAGCGATGTTGAAAATTTTTTTCCACAGTGGCATTTGGATTTTCGTCTGACCACCGATGAGAGTTACGAGTGTTGTTGATACCGTCACGGGTGAAAGTAGCTTCATCGGTGAACAGTGTTAATCGAAGCAATCGGCGATTAGCATTCACCCAATGACAAAATTCCAGTCGCATGGCAGCGTCTCCTGGTTGAAGGTGTTGTACACGCTGTACATGATATGGATGCAAGCCTTCCTCACGTAATATTCGCCATACTCTTGTGTGTGGTACACCGAGACGTGTAGAAATTCTTCGTGAGCTAGTAGTAGGACTATGCTCTACCAACTGAAGAATGTTTTCCACTTCATCCACATCTTGTTGACCTTCACGTTCAGATGAAACATGAGCGCTGAGAAGTGTACCAATCTCACGCAATGTGTTGAAAACCCTGGTAAACACTCTTCGATCCGGAATTCTGCGGTTCGGAAACCGTCGACGGTATTCTGCAACAGCAGCTGTTGCACTTCCATCGCCAAAACCGTAGACATACACCATATCTGCATATTCGGCATGTGTGAAGGTGTGTGGCATTCTTAACACTGCTTCAAACACCAAACAATGTCACTCACAAAAGTCAACTGTCGATTGGCTTATGTTACATGCTTACATTATAACTTACATGGTTCAAGGTTATAGGGGAGGGAAGGGGGAGGAAGAACTGCGCGCGCATCAGATTCAAACAGCTCTATCTCCGTAACCATTCAGAATTAAACACATGTTCATATGAAATTTTTTTCTCACAATGACCGATACCATCACCTCTCGAAGTATTGACCTTTCCTCCTGAAACACCCTGTGTATATATATATATATATAAATTATATGGCAATGAACTCAGAATGGTCCCCTGAGTTTTTTATGATACACACAGACAGTGCATGGAACAAGGAACTCTTCTGGGATAATTAAATCCACTATAGTCCGTATAAGTAATGGTAAATGACAAATACCATAGTTTTTCTTTTTCATGATGCTAGCCCGACGTGGGCAACGGATCACTCGCAAAGATGTCCCATAAATATAGCTTCCCTCACCAGCTATCTGCAAAGCAGACAGGATCCAGCTTTGGGACATGTAAAGCAGCCTAGCCCTGCTACATTTAGAACCTCAATATAAGCAAAAGACTCGCTGCCTTCACGTCAGATTGAATACATCAAAGAAAAAGGGGTAACTATTATATTTTTAGCCAAAAACCAAAACTTAAACCTCAACTGGCAGAATTGAGCGTCCACTTTTCAAGGCACATAACATGTCCGTTTCAAGATGGGAATGAACTCAGAATGGTCCCCTGAGTTTTTTGTGAAACACACAGACAGTGCATGGAACAAGGAACTCTTCTGGGATAATTCAATCCACTATAGTCCGTATAAGTAATGGTAAACAACAAATACTATAGTTTTTCTTTTTTATGATGCTAGCCCGACGTGGGCAACGGGTCACTCGCAAAGAGGTCCCATAAATATACAGTAGCTTCCCTCACCAGCTATCTGCAAAGCAGAGAGGATTCAGCTTTGGGACATGGAAAGCAGCCTAGCCCTGCTACATTTAGAACCTCAATATAAGCAAAAGACTCGCTGCCTTCACGTCAGATTGAATACATCAAAGAAAAAGGGGTAACTATTATATTTTTAGCCAAAAACCAAAACTTAAACCTCAACTGGTAGAATTGAGCGTCCACTTTTCAAGGCACATAACATATCTGTGTGTATCATAAAAAACTCAGGGGACCATTCTGAGTTCATTCCCATCTTGAAACGGGGTGGGGGTGGGGGTAATTATTGAATGTTTCACTAACACTGAAATTAATATCCAAAATACATTTTCTAATGTATTTTGGTATGTTCTGTTCAAATATGACCTTCATATCTTGCGCAAATGAACCGAAAGTTTTCCTATTTTTCGGTTCATTTTCGCTGGAAATGAAGGTCATATATGAACCAAACACACTAAATATATATAACCTAACCTTAACCTGTGTGTTCTCCAATTGCGTGTGCTAACCTGGGGGGGATAATTATTGAATGTTTCACAACACTGAAATTAATATACAAAATACATTTTTCTAATGTATTTTGGTGTTCCGTTCAAATATGACCTTCATATCTTGCAAAAATGAACCGAAACAAAGTTATGAAACTGTTGGTGAAACATTCAATAATAACCTCGGGCTCGAACTGCGGCGGGGTGGGGGATTGGCACCTTGCAACACTGATCAACATCGCAATTGCATATGCTCTTGAACATTTTGCGGCCATACTATAAAGTCCTCTGTTTGGTAGGCATTTTAAATACGTTGATATTGTTCGGCTTTTTACTTAGATATTATCCAGACTTAAAAATGAGCTTCCCACATGCTCATACGACCCAATTAATACCTGACATGTCCTTCTTTTATAGGACGTCTGGTAACCCTATTCATACCTGACAAGTATGTAACGTATACACATTTTCTCCTGGAAAGTGCTGAAGTTTTGGAGTGGCTGACTGTTCTTGTAGTTTTAACATTAAAATATAAAAAACGGACTCTGCCTAAGGCCACCCTGCTGTGAAGAGGTTTGCTCAATCTCCCCTTGAAAGATTTTTGTGTACTCTTTATTGTGAACTTTTTATCTTTGTAAGATAAGTCGAATACCCTACTGATTTCTGGGGTTGTTCCGAAAATTTATGAAAGTATTCGACTGTTAAGTAAAGCAATTACTTTCAACAGTGAATTAAAAGCGATGTGCAGCCTTGAAAAAGTAGAATTCGTTAACGTTTGGTCAGAATTAAACTCAGCGGATTTGTTCATTCAAGATGGAGTTCACTTCAATGAAATAGGTAATTTGCGACTCGAGAGATTGATTGACCAAAATGGGAATAACATTTATTTAAGACCTAGGCAAGATGAAATAGTTCTTTCTTCGATTAGGAAATGTTGCTTGTGTGCCTCAGGGAAACTCAACGTGTATAGAAGAACAAATACAGTTGTAGTAACGTAAAGAATAGTTTAAAAGTAGTAGTTTTTAATGTGAGGAGCGTAAGGAATAAGTTTAATGAATTTAAAGCTTTAATTCACGTTGAAAATTACCACATTATGATAATAACTGAATCAAGGATTAAAAGTGCAGATTGAGATTTTATAGGTGAATACAATATTAAAGGTTATAAACTTTTTAACAAGGATAGAAGTGGTAAAATGGGAGGGGGTGTACTGATATATTTTAAGGAAAATCTTCGCCCAGTTGAAAAGCGGTTAATGCCAGTGCTAATTTAGATACAGTAATTTCAGAAATTATCGCTAATAATTTAGTCTTTAATTTTGGGGTTATACTGTATATTAGGGTGTTCCACTTTTATCAAGTTGTGAATTTCACTACACTTTGCTCTTCCCCGTACACCTTATGATCTGTAAAGCATATGTTTCAAATTTGAAGCAAATTGAACACCATTTAGAGGTTGCACACTTATGTCACCTCTGATACCTTAGCCATTTGTAACCAAATCTCGAGAACGTCCCAACTTCCAACATATTGCAATGTTTTCTTTTCTTTCACAGGTGCGAAAAGTGTTGAAAATGGAAAGGAAGAAGATCTGGCTGATTGAAAAGACTCCAGTCTAAGAGCTCTTAGGAGTAAAATTGCCATCCCGGGAGCAAGTCCTCCTCTGCTTTATGTACCATCACCTGCAGCTGAAGGAAACAATCTCCCTTGCCATAAAGTCTACGCGTATCAAGCTTCAAGAAGTTTGGAAGAAGGCGAATATCCCCATGAAGACAGAGGAGAATATTAGAGCTGCTATACTAAAGCTGTACAAAGAGTACCAAAACTTGAAGAAGGAGAAGTCGAGAGAGACGGACAAAGCCATTATGAAGCGTCAGGTGTGGAAGGGAGACCTTGCTGACCTTTTCGACATCGCTTGTCAAGGTGTGATGAGCATGAGTTCAGTTCCGGAGGAGGACAAGGTTTTCATGTCCTCCCAGAGGGAGGACAGAATGAGTTCTTCAATGGCTGGGGTGGATAGGAAACACACCATTGCTGTCAAACGGAAAGAAGAAGCAGCTAAGAAACTTGAACTTCGAAAACGAAAGCATGCTGAAGAAGCTGAAAAGATCTCCGAGAAAATGAAGCTGGATAGCACATCCTCTAGCTCAACGGCGACAACAGATGATGATGATGAAGATTTTGCTGCTCCATTGGCCTCTAAGTCACCTCGTCGTTCCAAGAACACACTTGATCCAACACTCGTGGCTACTTGGGATAAAGAACAACTCTCTATTCGACAAGCAAGCACTTCCTTCATTGCAACTGCTAAAAGTCT
The DNA here is from genome assembly GCA_023014485.1 of Bathynomus jamesi. Taxonomy (NCBI): domain Eukaryota; kingdom Metazoa; phylum Arthropoda; class Malacostraca; order Isopoda; family Cirolanidae; genus Bathynomus; species Bathynomus jamesi. The sequence goes on from JAJOZX010000304.1 coordinate 683,256, forward strand.
CGGACAAGATGTATCGCAGATTATTATTTCGCCATCAACTGTTCATCGAGCACGTGCCAAGTATCGAGAAAAAATGGCCAAACAACTTGAGGAGTCGATCTTCAAAGATCCACCTCTCTTAGTTCTGCACTGGGACAGCAAGCTACTACCCCAAGCTGCTGGCGGAAGCTCTAGAAGCTTGGAAGACAGAGTAGCTGTTTTGATAACAGGGAAGGAATTCGAGCATCTTCTTGGAGTGCCTGTTGCCCAGGATGGTACTGGTGAACAAATGGCTCGAGCCGTCATCCAGGAGCTGCAACGATTTGGAATTCAAGACCGCATCATTGGCCTCTCGTTTGACACTACGGCGTCCAATACTGGACTTCTGCAAGGGGCATGTATGAGGATTGAACAATTTCTTGGTCGGTCGCTCTTGTGGTTGCCTTGCCGTCACCACATTTAGGAGCTCATTTTGAAGGAGGTCTTTCATAAGTCCCTGGGGCCAACAAATGGTCCTGAAATCCTGTTGTTTCGACGATTTCAGCAGCGTTGGGACTTTATTAACAAAAATTGTTTCAAAACTATGATCGATGAAGGAGATCCAGCAACTAGGTACTTGGAAGATGAACGAATCAGGATGGTGAGTTATCTTCGTGGAGTCATTGAAAGTTCATGTCACCCGAGAGAAGATTATGAGGAACTCCTCAAGCTGTCGCTCCTTTTCCTTGGAGGCTGGGGTGGAGCTGAGTTCTCCTTCAGGACTCCGGGAGCCCATCATCAAGCCAGGTGGATGGCGAAAGCTATCGATGTGCTGAAAATGGTTTTGTTCCGGGAGCAACTGGAACTCACCGACCGAGAGGTGAAGGGATTGCACGACGTGGCCCTTTTTACGTGTTTCATTTATGTCCGGTTCTGGCACGAGGCAGTGGTCAGTAGGTGGGCCCCGAAAAATGACCTAGACATGATTCAACTGTTGATTTCATATCCGAACAAGGACCTGGGCCAGGCTGCCTTGAGAGTTGCCAAAAGGCATCTATGGTATCTCTCAGAGACTCTAGTCAGCTTGGCTTTCCTTGATGAACGAATATCGCCAAATGAGAAAGAAAAGATGTTCCAGGCCTTGAACAAACCTGCGTCGAGGAAGGAACTCAAACGACTCGAGTGGAAAAACCTGACTTTTGAAGGCAAGGATCCGAGCAACTTCGTAACTCAAAGGACGAAGACATTCTTCGACAACTTCGGCGTCGGGGATGTCGACAAAGTAGAGGAGTAAACCAAAAATGACGGCTTGAGAGAGTCAGTCAACTCGCTGAAAGTCGTAAACGACACAGCGGAGAGGGGAATTGCATTAATCAACCAATTTAATGAATCAATCAAGGACGAGAAGCAAAAACAATTCTTGTTGCGGATTGTTGAACATCATCGAAAGGAGGTGCCGAAAAGAACCAAGGCGGGAACGTCCTTGTACCAATTCAAAAATTGATTCTGATTTTCTGATTTTAATACTAGAGTTTTTTATTTTCTGTGCTTCCAAGGGAGAATTCTTTTGCAACACTGAAGAAAATTTTGTATTATTAAATTGTATTGTATTGTGTAATGTGTATTGATTTGAATTTTCCAATTTTATTATTAGAGTTTTTCATTTTCCGTGGTTCCAAAGGAGAATTTTTTCGTAACACTGAAGAAAATTGTTTATTATAAAAGGTTCAAATGTGTGCAACCCCTAAATATCACTTAATCGTTTTCAAAATTGATGCACATCTTTCTTACATGAAAAGGAATAAAAGCACAAGCAAAGTGGAGAAAAATATTGACCTCTGATATTTTCCTCTGTACGAGTGAAACACCCTTCTGTATATAGACCTCCTTCACAAGGAGTACAATTAGACGTTGAAATGTATAACACTTTAAGTAGCATAGTTACGCATAAGGAATCAATTATTGGCGGGGAGTTCAACTGTCCAAATATTAATTTCATTACAACGATGAAACAACGATGATGTGGGTTTATGTTTCATAGATTTTCTACAAGATAATTTTCTTTTTCAAAAAATATTAGAACTGACCCGTGGTGAGAATATTTTGGACTTAGTTTTAACGACAAATGATAATTTATTTCAGAATGTAAACGTCGGAGAAAGTTTATGCAATGGCGATCATAACATGATACATTTTTCGGTTAAAGTTAAAAATTCCAGAGTTAAATAGGTTCATGGTGCCTGATTTTAGGAGAGCAAATTTCGATGAATTTAAAGCTTTATTAATTTTAGTAAATTGGGGATGAACTGTTAGCAGCAGATAGTGTTATTGGCAAGTGGAATAATTTCAAGAATATATTCATAAATTCAAACGAGCGCTGTGTACAGTTGTCCGCATATGTAATGTTCCTCGCCTCGCAGACGACTCCGTACATGTGGCACGCCGCAGTGATAGTCAAGGTACCCCAACTGTGTGGAAGGTAGGGTGGAGGGGGGACAACCGAATCCAACAACATAAAACACAAACATATACTGCATATCTAAAGGACTATTGAATGTACATTCATTGACATACAGGTAATTATATTGTAGTGTCTGTGTTCATAAAAATAAACAATTAATACGATCGTGAACAGCATTGAACTCCATGTAGTTTACTAATCTTATACAATAACCAGCAGAGTGACCCGCAGTTGCCCGGGTGGAAGTTGAACGATATTATATATATATATATATATAGGTCCTTACGTATTATCGGAATACCAAACGTCATTTTCGTTTAAACTAACGAAAATATCACAACGTAGCCTAACCAATCATCAAGGGCGTACAGTTGACCTAACCGGGCATTCAGTTGACCTAACCGGGTGTTCAGTTGACCTAACTGGACATTCAGTTGACCTAACCTGGCATTCAATTAACCTAACAGGTTAATATTGGTTATTTCACCTAAATATCTTCTGATCTTTTCGTATTAAGCACTCACTGTCACATTTCGGGCAAGTTAAGGATGAGAGAATAACGCCGTAATTGATAAAAACATCCACAAAATAAAACGGAAAATGCCCGGTTAGGTTAATTGAATGCCAGGTTAGGTCAACTGTACGCCCTTGATGATTGGTTAGGTTAAGTTGTGATATTTTCGTTAGTTTAAACGAAAATGACGAGAGCAAAAGTACATAATAAACAGTTTGGTAGCCCCGATAATACGTAAGTACCTATATATATATATGTGTGTGTGTGTGTATATATATATATTATAGCCTGAAGTTAGCACTATAATAATAATGATGATAATGGTTAATTGAAAACACTGCCCAACAAAAAAAACATTTTTTGCTGGTGATTTAATTCTAAGACCTGTTTCTGGATAATATTGCTGTGCTGATTTCAAAAATCACCTTAGATTTTGTCCATCACATCAGGTTTTTGTGCAATGTGCAATGCAATATGCCTATTTTGGGTGATCCATGAAGGGCACTTATCAAAATTGATGATTTTTGAGACCTGTTAACAGCTGTTTTGCTGTTAAAATTTTATCTGTGGAATACGCAAATCTGTGCATTAAATCTAAAGGTCATGTACAACATATTAAAATCTTGGGTATCTGTGATTTCCCCAGGTGTGAACGTGACGTCATGATCATGGATTTATTTTTTGCTTATATAAACACTTTTAATCACTTTATGTGTCAATATTACCATTGTATATTAAAGTTCACTCCCTGCACAATTGTTTACTTTTCCATGCTGATTCTGAGTATGTAAAAACTTATTTTTTGAAAAGAAAAAAAATTGGGCATAATCCTGCCAAATTGCGATATCTCCGTATTTGATTGCTCGAAGACCTGACGTGATAAGCAAAAACTAAGGTGATTTTTGAAATCAGCACACCAAAGTTACCTAAAAACAGGTGTTAGAATTAAATCAGCAAAATTGGTGTTGGGCAGTGTAATAGTTATAATTGATTGTTAATGATGATGCTGATTAGGCTGAGGTCACCAGATCTTTGCAGACCAAATAATGTCATCAATTAGGTGGATTGATAGAATGAGTTTTTTCCTTTATTAAACCAAATAAATGATTTATGAACGAGACAAAATGTAAGTTGGTTGTTTACAGTTGAAATTAAAATTGCATTTGAATAATGACTTAAATATAATAATAACTTCAATATTAATGATGCGCGAGGTAATGATTAGTCTTTATATAAAGTTAGGTGAATGATATCAGGCCAAAATGGGGCCTGTACACGTTCTTACATAGTGAGAACTCTCGTGTCACTGGTTCTTCGGAGAGACAGGGCGAGGTGCGATGTCGGCGTCCTACTCGAGAAATCCTTGTAACGAGGTTGAGGCGTGAGGCAAGGCATAAGGACATGCCTTGAGTGAATTCTCGCGATGTGACGTCATCTTAGTCGTGCTTGTGTGACGTCATCTTGGTCGTGTTTGTGTTGATGGAACATCGCTAAAGTATTTGAAAACACCACTATATATATATATGTATATATAGTTATATATATGCCCGATTGGGTTAATTGAATGCCCAGTTAGGTCAACTGAATGCCCGGTTAGGTTACTTGAATGCCCGGTTAGGTCAACTGTACGCTCTTGACGATTGGTTAGGTTAAATCGTAATTTTTGTAGTTAGTTTTAACGAAAATATCACGGCTTAACCTAACCAATTGTCAAGAGCGTACAGTTGACCTAACGGGGCATTCAATAATTTTACCGTAGGTTTCGATATATACATGACCTCGGAGGCCGACGCCACATAGCCTATATATATATGTGTGTGTGTGTGTGTGTGTGTGTGCATTTATATATATATATATATATATAATATATATATATATATATATATATAATAATAATAAAATATATATATATATAAAATGCGCCTCGGTGGTGTAGTGGTTAGCGTCGCTGACTACGAATCCATCGGCCCAGGGTTCGAGACCCGACGGCAGCCGGGGCGCGTTAAAACCCAGCTGGTCATCCTTCCACACAATAAAGAAAGTGGTTGGTAGATAAATGGGTACCCTAAGTGGCCTAGTTGTTAAGACGCTGGGCTGCTGATGGGGCGTGGTTCGGATGCCACGTTAAACTGTACGTCTAAGGTGGAATGAAAAGCTTGACCTTCGTCAGCATGAACAATTCGGGCGGAAGCTAACCAAATGTAACCAAAGGTGTGTATATATATATATATATATATATATATATGACCACGGAGGCCGACGCCACATAGCATATATATGTACAGGACCGACATGAAATAGACTAACACGTAGACAAGCAAATTCTTTCTTCCACGCCATCATCAAACATTCTTAGAAGACACGTGCTCAAAGAATCAGAAACAATGAAAACGTCTGTTTCTTCCCAAAAGGCCCGCGAAAGCAAGCCCTTATCAATTAAAGGACGCGTGGAAGGCGTCTCAAGATATGGCGGGAAAGTCCACGTCACAAAGGTTATATAAGCGACTTTGGAGGTCCGGTGCTAGTGTCTCCGAGCAACTGATACAATGAGAAAACGGTGTCGTAATTATGCCTTTTTAACCTGTCTTATCTTGCTTTTGGTACTATTTTCGCTTCCTTTTTATTCAATTTCTCTTCTATCATTAATCATTCTCGTTACACTCTTTTCGCTGTCTTTCGCTGTACTCTATAAATACGGTAGACGTGACCGAGTGGAAAGCCGTTATAATTCAAACAATGCAAGGGAGACCGGGGGGTTAATTATAGGCGTATTAACATTTTACTAACTTTTATTTATGCCAATACGCTTTAGATAAACGGGGTGATGCGAGGGGGGAATTTAACGTTAACATTTTTGGTCGGAGAAAGATACGAAATACTATTCTAAATTCACATCTTAACACTAAAAAAACACCTTAATAAACCCAAGGCCATCCGATGACTGCCGGGCATTCCTACCCAGCCTTTAGCCTGTGTTCAGGCGTTGCCAATCATATTTTATAATTTTTTATAAACAAACCATTATTTATCGTGATTACATTTATTAAATATTATTATCGTTATTAATTTCTTTTAACCAAAACATTCTAATTTTTAATTAGACATTACTACACTCGCATCACCTCCTTGAAAATAAGTGTTTCACTAGGAAAACTTATTAATATCGTTTAACAAATTTATTTATTTATTTATTCAACAAAGTTATTTATTTTGCAGGTTTTTTGTTTTTTTTTTTACTATCTTTATTTATACCGAAAACACTTTGATAAACGGGGTAATGCGATGGAGGAATTTAACGTTAACATTTTTGGTCGGAGAGAGATACGAAATACTATTCTAAATTCACAACATTTTAACACCAAAAAAACACCTTAATAAACCAAAGGCCATCCGATGACTGCCGGGCATTCCTACCCAGCCTTTAGCCTGTGTTCAGGCGTTGCCAACTCGTATTTTATAATTTTTTATAAACAAACCATTATTTATCGTAATTACACTTATTAAATATTATTATCTTCTTTATTAATTTCTTATAACCAAAACATTCTAATTTTTAATTAGACATTACTACAACGGACATATACGGGGTGTCAGGAAATGATTGCCCCCCCCCCTGTAGAGCAAAAACTAGAAGAGATAGATAAAAACCGGTGAGACCACTTGAAAGAGCGTTAAAATCTGAATAAAAACCATTATATTCTATTCCTGTGATTTTAATTCTTACCATTTTTTTCCCCACAGAAACCATGGCATCATCTATTTTGAACGATTCAGAGAAAAAGCGAGTTCTTGACCGCATTCGAGCTGTCACATTTCGTGAAGCAAAGGAAGCTGGTGCAACTTTCATAACTCGACACTGGGTGGCTGAGAGATTAAAAAGATCAGAAGACTTTGTCAAAAGGAATTGGAATAAGAATCCTGAAGATTGTGAAACAGAATTTCGAGGAGGAAGACCGGATAAATTATCTCAAGAATCGAAAGACATTGTGCTTGCTGCATCACGGCGCCGAAAGAAGAGCTGCTCTGAGGTAGCGAAAGAGATACTTATCCGTCGAGGTAAGATAGTCAATCGGCAACTTGTGCATCAATTTCGAGTTCGCCAAGGCTTGAGTGCTTGGCATGAAATAGCTAAGCCACGGAAGAGTGATCTTAATATTGAAGATCGGCTATGGTTTTGTGATTATCTTGAGGAATGGGACGGAAGACGATTTCCTTCACTTGGTTGTCAGCGATGAATTCTTCGTTTATGTCTCCAGAAAACCAAATTTTCAGAATGATCGGGTTTGGGCAACAACTCCTGATGAAGTCCCAGACGACCAGAAGTATCGAGAAATAGTAAAAAATCCAGCATGTGTGGGTATTTTTATTATGTTCTCTATTCGGAAGCTCATCTGGGTTATCAAACCAAGAGGAACCAGTTGGGATGGGTCTTATTTTCGAAATGTAATTTTAGCCCAACATGTAATTCCGTTTTTAAAAGACCCCGAGTGTGTTTTGGATGTTGAACAGGCAACCTTTCTTCACGACAAAGCCCCCTGTATGAAAGCACTTGCGACTCAACAACTGCTTAAAGACAATAACATTGATTTTTTCGGAAATAATGAATGGCCTGGCAATTCTCCCAATCTTAATGTCTGTGAACATGTCGGATCCATCATGAAGGATCGGGTGGAGTCCTTAATGCTGGAACAACCCATTCAGAATCGGTATTCAACAGAAATTATGACTGCAAAGATCAACGAAGTCCTTGAAGAAATGAGTCATGATACCGATCTCTTTGAGACACTTCAGGGATCATACCCCCGTCGATTAATGGCCGTCAGAGCTGCAAATGGGGGCAACACCCGATATTAAAACAAGTGTTTTTTATTCAAAATTAAACGCTTTCGCGTGGTTTTGTCTGTTTTTTTCTATTCCTTTCAGTTTCTTCTGTACAGGGGGGGGAAATTATTTTCTGACACCCTTTATATGTGAATTGTATGCATGTGATCTCCAAGGGGGAGAGGGTAACCTAACCTGACAGTTCAGGCCCACAAAAATATATATATATATATATATACTTTTGTGGGCATGATTTGTACATATGTAGGTGTGTATAGAAAAACTAAAACAAAGCTCGTACACACGTAAAGGAGAATTAACACAGTTCTATCATAGCAAAATACACCGGAACAAGCCTTCCTTAGTACCTCACAAACCCCTTCACACATAGCCCCATCTCAAAAAATAGCAAAACACACGCGCATCGTATATGACTTAATCGTACACAAGTAAATAAAAAATTAACGCAGTCCTATCATATTACCTCACAAGCCCCTTCACACATAGCCCCATCGCAAAAAATAACAAAACACACGCACATAACTCAATCGTACACAAGTAAAGGAGAACTAACGCAGCTCTATCCCAGAAAAATACACGCAAACACGCCTTCCCCAGAATACCTCACAATTTCCAACATATATATATATATATATATATATATATATATATATATATATATATATATATATATAAAACAATAAATAAAAACGACAAAAATATCTTGCGAACTCCTATCCTTCTAGAGGTTTTCAATAGGGCTCTTATATCGGGTGGCACAAAAAAAACGCCTTGAGATTGGAACATCACTACCTTCAAAATATGCAGTTCACACTTCCAAATTTACATAACTTTTACCTCAATCTATTGATAAGCCATCCTATAAATTTCAGACCTCTATATAAAATAATTTTTCCACAGTTGAGGGAACAATGAGGTATGGTGAAAAAAACGAATATCCTAAATCCTAAATGTGTATAGCTGTACCTGACAACTATTCTAAGACTTGTAGTAGTTTCCTTAGCCTATGGATAATCTGTTAGTTTCTGAAAAACGTCAGATGATATAGGCTACGCCCATCTTAAATACTGTTTTTTAAACTTACCCTTCAAATTATGGTTCTAACTAACGGTGAAAAAGCGGAGATTGAAAAGTGTTTCTTGGAAAAAAGATGGACTTGGGGAAGAATTTTGAGAGAATTTCCAGAATAACTTGTAATGTTACGTCTGTAAATAGAATAATTAAAAACCTTAAAGCAACCGTTTCGACGGCACGGAAGCGTGGAAGTGGTCGGCCTAAAACAGCTTACACTCAAGACAATATAGCAATGATCGAAATGATGAGCCGATCTCAAGAGGATCGACCTGAGTCACACTGCTCTCAGAGGAAAATTGCAAGAAATTTAGGCCTCAGTCGAAGTTCCATACAAAGAATACAGAGAACGGTAGGAATTAAAGCATTTAAAAGGATCCATGTTTCAAGATGTGATAGCAATGTAAGAGCTAAAAGAAAAATTCGTTGTAGAAAAAGTTTTTACAGATTTAAAAGATTTCACCATGGAGATAGCTCGAAACTCCTGGAACGATGTTGTTTATGGTCGGCGTTAGAAAGACATTCCTTCATCGAGATTTTAATACCAGACAAGTCGGTTTTCTAAAAAAATGATGGTATTAGCAGGTGTGTCGTGGAATGGAAAGCCGAAAATTCATTTCATTTCAGAAAATAAAAAATTAATTCAGAAACCTATGTAAATCTCTTAAAGGAGAATCTTTTGCCTGAGTGTCGGTATCTGTATTATGGAAACGATTTCATACTCCAACAAGATGGTGCTACAGCTCATACTAGCAAGTTCACACAGGATTATCTACAACAGAATGTAGTCAACTTCATTGGAAAAAACGACTAGCCCCCGCAATCACCTGATTACAATCCCATGGATTATTGCATATGTGTTATTTTATTTATTTGTTGGGTTCAAAATCCCAGCTGAGCCGTGAACGGCCAAATTCTAAAGGGCCAGTTCTACCTACAGCCCAAGTTAAGCTAAAATTAAAACTTACGGATTTGAGATCCTATTAGGTCCTACCTCAGGGTTGCTGACTCGATGCGGGCCTACCTTAGACCTTAGTTACATGAATTTAATATAAAAACAAAAGGGGTACTATTTATGGTCTTCTTTCTCAACCTTGCAACAACAACGCAACCTGGACTATTGCACGATGCAACAATCTTGTATCTAAACAACCAAACTGAATTGCAAGAGAGCTCTCTATCAGACCACACCCTTTACGTACGACATCCCACAAACGAGTAGAAAGGACGCGCAGCGCCCCAAAATGATGCCACCAGAGTCCCAAACACTGATGCCACAAGAGCCCAAAAATGCTAGCTCTAAATTAAGTGAATTTTTCACTAACCTTACAATTATGAGATGGATATATATACACCTTAACTTAATATATACAAGCAATGCTGCATCAATCAGCTTAGTCATCATATCGCCTTGGGACAACAATGGTTCTTCCTCTTCTAGATTTTCTAACACTCCCCACCGAAGAGGCATTGTTGTCGTTACCTTCTGCAAGGTTAGCCAAGCCTTCTCCATGAGGCTGTAACTCAAATGTTTCATCTTGACTACCTGTGTTTTTGTTGATTTCTAAAGCATAGAGTTTTTGTATAGGTCTCTTTAACTTTCCTCCTGAAGTCTTTACCAGTGCAGACCTAACTAAATTGTCTTTGCCAACAAACAACTCTTCAATTATGCCAAGCTTCCAGCATTGCCTTGGTCTTTCATCCCCAATCATTACCACTTCTCCCACCTTGATACAATTTGCATTGGAGCCCTTTACCTTGCCTGATGGGTAATAATTGAGTTCTGGAAAGTATTCCATCTGCCACCTCTTCCATAACTGATCTTGTAGCTCTTCAAGGTACCTGAACCGTCTGGTTAACTCTCCTTGAGTGCTCTGGATAGGCTGCAAGTCTTCTGGCACACTGGGGCTTGATGTTAATCGTTTACCACAAAGAAAATGATTTGGTGTCAATGGCTCTGCATCCTGCATACTGTTGTAAACAAAAGTGATAGGCCTACTGTTCACCATTGCTTCTACTTCACATAAAACAGTGCAGAATTCTTCTTTGCTCAAATGAGCATTAGCTAAAAGTTTCTTTAATGGACACTTTACACTTCTCACTAGCCTTTCCCAAAATCCTCCCCACCATGGTGCTCTCTCAACAATAAACTCCCACTGTACCCCCTTGGTGTGAAAAGTAGGATTGGAATCCTTCCTCTTTTAGCAAGGACCAAATTTCTTGGAGTTCCTTTACAGCCTTTTTGAAGGTTTTTGCATTATCCGATATGATTTTATTTGGGAAACCCCTTCTGTTCACAAACCTTTTAAAGGCCAAAAGAAATACATCACTACTTAAGTTGCTTACCAACTCCAAATGGATTGCTCTGGTGGTAGCACAGGTGAAAAGACATATATAACCTTTGTTAGACTCCCCTCGCTCATACACATAGACTGGCCCTGCAAAGTCTACTCCTCCCACTACATCAAATGGGGCAGTGTAGACACACCGTTCTCATGGAAGTGGAGCCACCTTTTCATAATAAGGCTTTGCACTCCAACGCTTGCAAACCACACATTTATGCAAGACCTTTTTTACTACTTGTCTAATTTTGGGAATCCAAAATTGTTGTCTAATCTCTATTATCACTTCTCTAACTCCAGCATGTAACAGCTTATGATGAGTATCCAGGATCAAAAGGTCCACAAAGTGCCCCCCAGAAGGTAGCAAAATTGGATGTCTTTTCTCCTCTGGAAGCCCAGAAAACTGTAGTCTACCTCCTACTCTCAATAAATCCTGGTCCAAAAACACATCCAAACCCTTGAGCGCAGAATGTGTTGGTAGAACCTGTAATGGATGGCTGGTGAGCAATTCTCTCTCTTCACCAAATTTTTCCTTCTGCATATATACCACCCAGTATTTCCTGGCTTGCTGAATCTCATTACTGTTCAGAATTCCTTCCATTCTTGTTTCTCCCTTAATGTTGTTGGTAAATCTATATACCCATGCTGTCACTCTTAACAATCTTTTCAGACTGCTGATGTCCTCAAGCCTCAATATGGGGTCCTGCTGCATAACTTGACAACTGTTCACAGCGCATTTTCTCACCTCACTCACCCATGCTTCTTCAGCCTGGCATTCTCCTACAATAGGCTGATTAGAAGGCCAGTTTTCACTTCCAAGTTTTAGCCACTCCGGCCCATTCCACCACAAACTTGACTGTGCAAGATCTTTCACTGAAATTCCTCGTGTTGGTAAATCAGCGGGGTTTTGGGTGCCTGGACAATGCTTCCATTGCTTGGGATCTGTGTGCGCTTGAATTTCCTCCACCCTATTGGCAACAAATGGTTTCCATTTCCTTGCCTGGCTTCTTAACCAGTGCCAAACTATAGTGGAGTCTGTCCAATAATAGCTTGGAATTTCAGAGAGGGCCAAAGACTTTTGCACTATAACTGCAAGCCGACTAGCAATAACTGCACCCATCAATTCCAACCTTGGAACAGAAAGCCTTTTCAAAGGTGCTACTCTGCTCTTTGCAGCAACCAAACTGCAACTTACTTCCTCTTGCAATGCGCCTCTTATATAAATACAAGTTGCATAGGCTTCCTCACTTGCATCACAAAAGATGTGCAGCTCCAAATTGTCTGGACTATTGTTCAACTCTCCAAAGTACCATCTTGGGATTTCAATGTCTCCAAGATGTGCCAATTCTTTGAACCAATATTTCCACCTTCCCACCATATGATCAGGTAACTCTTGGTCCCAACCAAGTCCAATTTCCCAGAGGCTCTGAAACCAAATTTTTTACTTTATCACAAATGGAGCCAGGAATCCAAGAGGATCAAAGACCTTTGAAGCCAAACTAAGAGCTGTACGTTTTGTCCACCTTGTCTCATTCTCAGCCAGCTCTACTAAAGATTTCCCATTGAAGGTAAACAAATCATCATCTTGCTGCCAAACAATGCCTAGCACCTTTGCGTCTATTGCCCACAACTCCTTAATACCAGAATCCTCAATACTTTCTGCTGCATCAGAAATCATCAACATAAAAATTTTTCCTTATGTGTTCAATAGTGTTAGGATAGACTTCAGAATATTTCTTAAAATGGTACTGCATAGTAGCTGCCAACAGAAATGGACTAGAGCTGAGGCCAAACAACACTGACTTCATTCTATATGCTTGAACCTTAGGTTCATTTTCCAACAAGTCTTTCGTATCCACCCACAGATACCTTACTGCATCTCTGTCCTCTGGTTTTAACTTTATCCGCAAAAAGGCTTGCTTCACATCTGCAGTCAATGCTACTCTACCAAACCTGAATCTCAGTAACAAGGAAAATAAATCTGCATTTAAATTTGGCCCAGCATCCAAACAGTCATTCAAGGACACACCACCTTTGTCCTTGGCTGAGCCATCAAAAACTACCCTCAGTTTGGTGGTAGTTTTGTCTCGCCGTACCACTGCATGGTGTGGCAGATAATGTGCCTCCTGGCTCACCAGCTCACCTTGCACCCTTTCAGCATAGCCCTCCCTTACATAACTTAGGATGGCCTCATTGTATTCAATTAACAACTCCTCATTTTTTCTTAGCCTGTACAATGAAGTCTCCAACCTCCGATTAGCTAGCTGAAGGTTTGAACCGGGTTTGCAAGAATCCTTCCATGGTAGGCCAACTTCATAGCAACCATCTCTAAACCCAATCCCTTTTTCAAATTGCTCTAAAACATCATTGTTCACTGTACTTGCCTGTTTGTCCTTTATGCCAATAGATTCAAGTTCCCAAAACGCTTTCAAATGCCTTTCCAGACCATGGCTGTTCTCCTCAATCTTAACAAAAAGAGCCTTAACTTCCATTTCATTGCAATAACTACCATGTAGCATCCAGCCTAGCTTACTTTCAATAGCTACCGGGCCGAGATGTGCGGACAATATTACCAGTGATGAAGTCCCAATAATAGTCAGCTCCAATCAAAAGACTAATATCTTCTGTTCCTTCAAACTTATTATTGCCCAAATTAATTCCTTTAACTTGCAATTCTTGGACACATGCCATATCTAAACAAGTAGTGACTGGAGCACAAAGTTCCTCAATCTCTACAGCTTGGACCTTGATAGTGGGACTTTGCGGTAACAACCCTTTAACCAGAACTTCTACCTTCTTAAATTTGGTTCGGTTTTGAACGGAACCCCCAAACCCAGAAATTCTTAAATTTTCCCTCTTAAGTTCTTTAAACTTCAATTTTCTGGAAATTCTGGTCTTAATAAAACTACACTGGCTACCACTATCAAACAACACTCTTACAGTAGCTTCTCCCTCATTCCCAATTAATAAGGCTGCAGTTGTTTGCAATAATCCCCCTTTACTTTTACTCCCTTGCATAGCAGTGGCATGTGCCACTGATGTCTCTACTTCTGGGGTAGGCCTACTAGGAGTGTTTCACACAATAATGGCTGATGCCTACCATGACATTTTTTGCACAAAATTTTAAACTTACAAAACCTTGCTCTGTGACCTTTCAAAAAACATTTAAAACATGCTGTGGACTTAGTTACCCTGTCCTTTCTCTCCTCAAAGGGTAAGCCTCAGCCACCTCACATTTATATGACTTGTGGTTGCCTTCGCAAAATATGCATTCCTTGATTCCCTTTAATTTATTCTCAGAGGATGCATGTAGAGCTGACACTGTACCTGGGCTATTCCTTTTTGTGGAAACTTTGGTGCTGTGCCTGCCTTTGTCCCCTTGTTTACCATCCCACTGTGCAAACTCAACTCCCTCTCGTCTTGCTAATTCTGTGCCTAAAAGACTTAACATCTGCTGAAGGGGGATGTACACATGTTCTGCAGAGTGTCCCCTACTTAATTCAAGCAAAAAATTAGGCAATTTAGACTCCAGTGTAGGAACCAACATTATACCATACCTTTCCATTCCTACACCCAAGTTGTCCAGGGACCTAGTTCTAATTTCAAATTCATCATATAACTGCCGTAACTCCTTGACACTATTAGGATTATTAACAGGAGGTATAGCTAAAAGTGCACGGAGGTGGCTTTTAATTAAGATCTCTGGCTTACCAAACCGTTTCTTTAATATATCCCAAGCCACATTATAATTAGCCTCTGTTAATGCTAATCCTGCTATAGTCTTTGCTGCCTCCCCTTCCAAGAGGGACCGCAAATAATTAAACTTCTCCACGGCACTTAACACTTGACTAGAATGAACTGCTGATTGAAAACTGTCTGCCCATCCTTGCCATTCCTGAATACTCCCAGAAAATGTTTTGAGTACAAGCCTCGGTAATTGAACTACAGATCTGTTAACCTTAACTTCACAAACATCATTTGTTGAGTGTTGTGTTTCATTATTAGACCTGGTCTCTAACTGTACTGAGCTGCTAAACTCTTTTGCTCGGAGGCCTACTTTAATTATATCATCAATAATCTCTTCAAAGTAAATTATGTTATTTTCTATTTCATCCTCTTCTATAAGAGCCTCAATTTTAACATTTACCTCACTTAGAGCAACCTTTTTAGTTTCTAATATGGAAAGCTGCGCAGTCACTAAGCGTAAATCCTCTTGCTCTATGGCAGAATCTATAGTGGCAATGACCTTTGTAATTAGACCTTTGTAGGCGCTTCTCCTTTTTATAAATTTGTTCAATTCAGATGCACTCATCTTCAATGCAAACAACAATTGGGCTCAATGCCAAATGAGCTGAATTGGCAGAAATACTTAACCAAACTGATCAAACGCAAATTTTACTTTCAAATAAACTGAATTGCTGGTGGGGTACTAACCAAACACCAGTATGGAATACCAAATTTTCCACCCAGGACCTTAATTCAATAATAACCCAAATTAACCAAACGGTAAATGTAGGCCAAAAACAACGACAGACGACTGGCCAAGTTTCGCAATTGGGCAACCAAACTTTCTACCCTGGGACCTTAATTCAATAATAACCCAAAATTAACCAAACCGGTAAAATGTAGGCCAAAACAACGACAGACGACTGGCCAAGTTTCGCAATTGGGCGACCAAACTTTCTACCCTGGGACCTTAATTCAATAATAACCCAAAATTAACCAAACCGGTAAAATGTAGGCCAAAACAACGACAGACGACTGGCCAAGTTTCGCAATTGGGCGACCAAACTTTCTACCCTGGGACCTTAATTCAATAATAACCCAAAATTAACCAAACCGGTAAAATGTAGGCCAAAAAACGACAGACGACTGGCCAAGTTTCGCAATTGGGCGACCAAACTTTCTACCCTGGGACCTTAATTCAATAATAACCCAAAATTAACCAAACCGGTAAAATGTAGGCCAAAAACGACGACAGACGACTGGCCAAGTTTCGCAATTGGGCGACCAAACTTTCTACCCTGGGACCTTAATTCAATAATACTCAACCCGTCTAGGCCTAACTTGGGCTACAATTTGCACAATCAGAACTTTGCCGAAAAATAGTCACTGACTCAGTCTTGGGGTAGAATCCGGTTCTGAAGGACCATGTTATTTTATTTATTTGTTGGGTTCAAAATCCCAGCTGAGCCGTGAACGGCCAAATTCTAAAGGGCCAGTTCTACCTACAGCCCAAGTTAAGCTAAAATTAAAACTTACGGATTTGAGATCCTATTAGGTCCTACCTCAGGGTTGCTGACTCGATGCGGGCCTACCTTAGACCTTAGTTACATGAATTTAATAAAAACAAAAGGGGTACTATTTATGGTCTTCTTTCTCAACCTTGCAACAACAACGCAACCTGGACTATTGCACGATGCAACAATCTTGTATCTAAACAACCAAACTGAATTGCAAGAGAGCTCTCTATCAGACCACACCCTGTACGTACGACATCCCACAAACGAGTAGAAAGACGCGCAGCGCCCCAAAATGATGCCACAGTCCCAAACACTGATGCCACAAGAGCCCAAAAATGCTAGCTCTAAATTAAGTGAATTTTTCACTAACCTTACAATTATGAGATGGATATATATACACCTTAACTTAATATATACAAGCAATGCTGCATCAATCAGCTTAGTCATCATATCGCCTTGGGACAACAATGGTTCTTCCTCTTCTAGATTTTCTAACAATAAGGAACACTCTAGCAGAGAATATTTAAGAAGGCCAAACAGAAAAGTTTACAGAAATGCAATTAAAGAAAAATTACTCGAATGTCGGGACAAAATAACATTAGCAGAAATTAGAAAATGCAGAAAATGTATCATTTCGTGGAAGAAAAGGTTAAACATTAGTTTGTAAGCAGGACGGCGGGCATATTGATCATATTTGTTGAAAAGATGTGAATAATAAAATTTTTTCATTTTATGATATTCGTTTTTTTCACCATACCTCATTGTTCCCTCAGCTGTGGAAAAAGTATTTTATGTAGAGGTCTGAAATTTTTATGATGGCTTATCAATAGATTGTGGCAAAAGTTATGTAAATTTTGGAAGTGTGAACTGTATGTGTTTGAAGTTATTAATGTTCAAATCTCAAAGCATTTTTTTGGGTCAACACATATATATATATATATATAATATATATATATATATATATATATATATATATATATATATATTTAACAATAAATAAAAACTCGACAAAGATATCTGATGAACCCCCGATCCTTCAACAGGTGTTTTGAATGTGGCTCAGATTTTTCTCTATGCACACAGACAGAGACAAAGCATGCTCGCATATATACACACACACATATATTTACAAAGCTGATAACAATTTTATATACACAAAGGTCGCCTCATTAAAATATAGACAATACAGTCTCTCTATATAAAAATTTCATGTTATATATTTCATCTTTTTAAGTCTAATTATCATCTAATATATATATATTTAACAATAAATAAAAACTCGACAAAGATATCTGACGAACCCCCGATCCTTCAAGAGGTCTTTTGAATAGGGCTCAGATTTTTCTCTATGCACACAGACAGAGATAAAGAATGCTCGCATATATATATAATATATATATATATATATATATATATATATAGGGTGGGCGGAAAGTAGCTCCCTATTTTGGATTGGTAAAAAAATACGTATATTATCCATTTATTTCAGAAGAAATAATATGAAAAGGTAGGCATACATGGTAGGTTTTCTCTAAAATTCAATGTGGGCTCCAACTCTTTCCACCAGCTTCTGGAGCCGCCCAGGAATGGCGTCCACTGACTTTAGCAGGAACTCCGGCGGGATGGAGGACATGACTTCCCGAATTCGGTCCTCCAGTTCTTCCAATGTCCTCGGTTTGGTGCGGTAGACTTCTTCCTTTACCCACCCCCAAAGAAAGAAGTCGCACGGTGTCAAGTCGGGGCTCCTGGCTGGCCATTGATGTGGACCACGACGACCCATCCAACGCCCAGGGAAGTGGGCATCCAGCCACTCACGGACAACAAGAGCGAAGTGCGGAGGGGCGCCATCTTGCATAAATATCAGATCGTCGATGTTCTCCCATGTGCTGACAACCGGCCAGACCTCGTTTCGCAACATAGCAAGGTACCGCTCAGCATTCATGGTGTTGCGCAGAAGGAACGGGCCCACAACCTGATCTGAGGTCATACCACACCATACCGTTACACTGAACCGATTCTGCCGTTTTTCAGCGGTAACCGTGCGACTTCTTTCTTTGGGGGTGGGTAAAGGAAGAAGTCTACCGCACCAAACCGAGGACATTGGAAGAACTGGAGGACCGAATTCGGGAAGTCATGTCCTCCATCCCGCCGGAGTTCCTGCTAAAGTCAGTGGACGCCATTCCTGGGCGGCTCCAGAAGCTGGTGGAAAGAGTTGGAGCCCACATTGAATTTTACAGAAAACCTACCATGTATGCCTACCTTTTCATATTATTTCTTCTGAAATAAATGGATAATATACGTATTTTTTTACCAATCCAAAATAGGGAGCTACTTTCCGCCCACCCTGTATATATATATATATATATATATATATATATATATATATTTAATGTAGTCACGAAACATACAAAGTTGGTAACATAATTTTATGTACACAAAGGTCGCCTCATTAAAATATAGACAATACAGTCTCTGTATATAAAAATTTCGTGTTATGTACTATTTCATCTTTTTAAGCCTAATTATCATCTAACACGAGACAAGATAACGAATATGAAGACGAAAAATACATAATTTATCTACAAAAGGTTAAAATGGCAGATATCCATTGGCGACACTCTTATCAGAAATATCACTTTCTAGGGATAGCGACTTCTTCATATGTACCATTTGCTAACAAAATCTAAAACAATCTATGATATTTATTTCGGAAAATGTCAATTTGTAACATTTGTGTGTTTGCTTGCGTAAAAATAGGCCAACAAGGTCGAGCTTTTAAAACAATTTTTCTACCATTCTTAGATAAAATTTGTACTGTGTTAGCATAGAGACGTTCTCAATCCAGTTTATCACACAACAAACAATGAATATCCAAAAACAATTCGCGTCTGTTTCCCAAACCTTTAAACAAATTTGTTTACGTTTTAAGAGCATGTTTGCGCAGAGGCCCTTATACATATAAAGAAGGAGAATCGAAAGAGATAATTTTCTCGTGCTAATATAAATAATCTCTTAAAAGCAAACCTGCACCATATCTGTACATTTTCAAAATATATTTCTCAGCTCTCTTTTATGACTTGATAAGAGGTTTAAAGCCTTCTTAGGCATGAGGCCCTAATAAGAGTATATATATATATATATATATATATAGCTATTATTATTATTATTATTATTCTCTCTCTCTCTCTCTCTCTCTCTCTCTCTCTCCTCTCTCTCTCTCTCTCTCTAAATAACGTCAAAGATGGATTGTGCGAAAACAACAGCAGGGGATACTGCATCAGAAAGAAATCAGCAGGGGGGTATAAAGGTTATGCACGTTCCTTCTGGGTGTTGTAAACTTTATACTTGGGGTGTGACAGCCCTCCGGTCCCGAGTCGTGGGATTCTAGAGAAATTGGCTGCCAATTCCTTTAGGTTCTCTCTATTTCGGGAGGGCGGGTGAAGTCTGTTGTACAAACCTGTCCCCGTGGGTTACTAGGACCCCTTCCCATCCCTACTCTGTCCTTTTAGCTTAGGTTAAGGATGCTCTCCTCTGACTAAATACTAATTTTTTATTTTTTTTTCCCCCTACTCTTACTATTAGGACCCTACTGCCTCATGCGTGGGAAGAGAGGCTTTGGAACCTCTATAAACACCACCATTTCACTTCAGTTGTAGGTAAATAATTAGAGGGGATAATAGAGGGTAGGATTGTTCACCCTTTGGATTCCTACAAGCTACTTGGGGACTCCAACATGGGTTCAGACGGCATAGGTCATGTCTCACTAACTTGCTCGAGTTTCTCCACGTCATGTTGAGTGAGTATGATAAGAGTAGGGCAATTGATGAGAGAGCCTTTCATAAGGAACCTCACCACTGGCTAATGGCCAAATTGCGCGCGATGGGTATGGTGGGGAAGTAGGTAGGTTGATTGAAAACCAGCTGAAGAATGCCACAAAGTTAATCCCTTCCGTTAGGCATATGGGCTACAATCGACACTTACGTGACGCGGGTTCAAAGTTGTTGATTTTAGAAGCATGTTTAGTTTAAATGATAACCCAACTCGTAACAATGGTTGGAAGTTGGATTTGAAACGGTTTAGGACTAGTGTGTGTGGGAATTACTTTACCTATAAGATCTGTGACACGT
Organism: Bathynomus jamesi; assembly: GCA_023014485.1. NCBI lineage: Eukaryota > Metazoa > Arthropoda > Malacostraca > Isopoda > Cirolanidae > Bathynomus > Bathynomus jamesi. Next base: position 703,814 of record JAJOZX010000304.1, read on the forward strand.
GGAACAGGTTACCTTCAGAAGTTGTGAACAGTTCCTCTGTGGATCATTTCAAGAAAAGGTTAGACCAAATCCTGCACACTATTTGAGTGTGTAGAAAATTTTCCCTGGCACCCGTTGCCATTGGTACCTCCTCGGTATGGGCCGCAAGGCCTTTTGAGGTACTTCTTTTCCTTGTAACTCCTTGTAACTCTATTGGGTCAGATCCACATATAAAAAATTTCGATATTCACAATATACTTCAATTTTATTCATTTAATATACCGATACATAATTTGGCTGTACAGGAATATATATTTAAACCATACGAAAAATAACACATTCTCATGTAGCAGTCTCTAATAACAGTATGTATATATATATATATATATATGAATAGAAACGACATAAGTGTTAAGGAACGTCTCCGCACACGAGGAGGAGAGATAACGAATAATGAAAAATGAGGCGAACCGCCCGGGAATCGAACCCAGGGCCTTCCAATTGCCGGTTGGATGCTCTACCATTATGCTACGGACCTCACTCAATCACAAATCGAAATTCTCCCACATAGGGCAGAAACCAATGCCCTGAGAGGGCACCCTCGCAAATCGTGAATATGCGCATATAACTGCAATGACCGCGCAGTATATAAATGAATAGAAACGACATAAGTGTTAAGGAACGTCTCCGCACACGAGGAGGAGAGATAACGAATAATGAAAAATGAGGCGAACCGCCCGGGAATCGAACCCAGGGCCTTCCAATTGCCGGTTGGATGCTCTACCATTATGCTACGGACCTCACTCAATCACAAATCGAAATTCTCCCACATAGGGCAGAAACCAATGCCCTGAGAGGGCACCCTCGCAAATCGTGAATATGCGCATATAACTGCAATGACCGCGCAGTATATAAATGAATAGAAACGACATAAGTGTTAAGGAACGTCTCCGCACACGAGGAGGAGAGATAACGAATAATGAAAAATGAGGCGAACCGCCCGGGAATCGAACCCAGGGCCTTCCAATTGCCGGTTGGATGCTCTACCATTATGCTACGGACCTCACTCAATCACAAATCGAAATTCTCCCACATAGGGCAGAAACCAATGCCCTGAGAGGGCACCCTCGCAAATCGTGAATATGCGCATATAACTGCAATGACCGCGCAGTATATAAATGAATAGAAACGACATAAGTGTTAAGGAACGTCTCCGCACACGAGGAGGAGAGATAACGAATAATGAAAAATGAGGCGAACCGCCCGGGAATCGAACCCAGGGCCTTCCAATTGCCGGTTGGATGCTCTACCATTATGCTACGGACCTCACTCAATTATATGTTATATGCGCATATTCACGATTTGCGAGGGTGCCCTCTCAGGGCATTGGTTTCTGCCCTATGTGGGAGAATTTCGATTTGTGATTGAGTGAGGTCCGTAGCATAATGGTAGAGCATCCAACCGGCAATTGGAAGGCCCTGGGTTCGATTCCCGGGCGGTTCGCCTCATTTTTCATTATTCGTTATCTCTCCTCCTCGTGTGCGGAGACGTTCCTTAACACTTATGTCGTTTCTATTCATTTATATACTGCGCGGTCATTGCAGTTATATGCGCATATTCACGATTTGCGAGGGTGCCCTCTCAGGGCATTGGTTTTTGCCCTATGTGGGAGAATTTCGATTTGTGATTGAGTGAGGTCCGTAGCATAATGGTAGAGCATCCAACCGGCAATTGGAAGGCCCTGGGTTCGATTCCCGGGCGGTTCGCCTCATTTTTCATTATTCGTTATCTCTCCTCCTCGTGTGCGGAGACGTTCCTTAACACTTATGTCGTTTCTATTCATTTATATACTGCGCGGTCATTGCAGTTATATGCGCATATTCACGATTTGCGAGGGTGCCCTCTCAGGGCATTGGTTTCTGCCCTATGTGGGAGAATTTCGATTTGTGATTGAGTGAGGTCCGTAGCATAATGGTAGAGCATCCAACCGGCAATTGGAAGGCCCTGGGTTCGATTCCCGGGCGGTTCGCCTCATTTTTCATTATTCGTTATCTCTCCTCCTCGTGTGCGGAGACGTTCCTTAACACTTATGTCGTTTCTATTCATTTATATACTGCGCGGTCATTGCAGTTATATGCATATATATATATATATATTATATATGTGTGTGTGTGTGTGTGTATATATATATATACATATATATATATATATATATTTTAGGGTGATTCAAAAAATCAAAGTTTTTTTTTTAATTGTTCAACCTGTATTTTTGTTCTCTATGACAAAAAAGTAGTGTATGCCAAATTTGGTGAATTTTAAATAAAATTTACTATGTGCTACCAGGCGTCAAAGTTTCCCTCTTTTTCAATTTGTTTGTTTTTACAACTTATGATTTTATGTTTAATTATGAAAATAAAAACCCACTCTAATAGAATCTGTGTGTATAGAAAAAGTAGATAATTTTAATTTGTGCGAAGGTACTTATAAGTTAGACCCTTTAATGAGATTCTTGGTCAAAAAATCCCTTACGGAGTCGTGGGAACGTGTTCGAACCTAAGTGTGAATTTCTTAAATGTCTCTGGATTGGAATGTTTCCTTACTCGCCTTTAGTAAATGTAATAATGGAAGTAATAAATTGTGGAAATAAATATAAATGCAACAGATGTAATAATAAAGGTAATATTATAAATTTAATAATTAGGGTAAAGGTAATAATAATAATAATAAATGTTAAAAAAAAATGTAAATGTAATAATAAATGCAGTAATTATGTCAAAATATTAGAATCTGTATGTATCGAACAAGAAGATAGTTTTAATTTGTGGGAATGTACTTATAAGCGGACCCTGTAATAAAATGCCCTTCCAGTGTCGGGAGAACGGTATCTAACCTAGGTGCGAATTTCTCAATGGTCGCTGGATTGTTTCCTAATCGGCTTTTTTCATTCGTTTTTCGGTTTATAAGTTCTGTATAGTAAACAATAATGTAATAACCAATGTAATAATAAATTTATAATTTCTGTAATAAATAACACTGGGCAACACGTATTTTATTGAATGATATCTGACACTTGATTCTAGGTAATTTGGGTGCGCTGAATACGAATTTCAACTCGGTTTGGCTCTATCAGGTCCTGATTCTTGTCGACAGCCTATGTGCCATTTTCCAGATTTTTCAAATTAGGACTAAAAAATTAAGTCATGTGTTAAATTTTTTTTTCAAGTTTCATGAATACAAGCAGTTCAAACTACAGTAAAATTACATTATAACGATAGAAATGACTTAAAATAAAAAAACAAACAGATATGAAGCTTTCACTGTGGCAAAAATTTTCTTTTGTAAGACTTTCTAGCGTATTTGCTTGTTGATGGCAGGTCTCTTTTCAAGCACCAGCAGTAATCAGCCATCATGTGGGAATCCCAGCGGCCTTGGTACCGTTCCTCCATAATTTTGATATCTTGGTGGAATCTCTCCACTTGTTCGTCACTTACATCACCTAAATTACTTGGAAATTGGTCAAGATGGCTATTCAAAAAATGCATTTTTATGCTCATATTGCAATCTAACTCTTTGTAGTCCCTTAAAAGTTTTTTTACGATTTCTTCGTAGTTATCTGCCCTATAATTGCCTAAAAAGTTTTCTATCAAGTCCACGAATGAGAACCAGCCATTTTTTTCGCGTTCATTCATGACATTAGGAAAATTGCTGTCTTTAATCATTGTTCTTATTTGTGGACCGTCGAAAATTCCCGCCTTGATTTTTTCATAACTTAAACTTGGAAATTTTGAAGTTATGTATTTAAAACACTCGCCGTTCGTATCTAAAGCTTTTACATATTGTTTAATGAGGCCTAGTTTTATATGCAGAGGAGGAAATATGATTTTATCTCTGCTCACTAAAGGTGGATTAATTACGTTTTTTTCTCCGACAGTAAGTGATGTTCGTGCTGGCCAGATTTGTTTGAAATAATGTTCTTCCTTGGCTCTGCTGTCCCATAAGCAAAGGAAGCAGGGATATTTAGTATACCCTCCTTGTTGTCCTAGCAGAAAATTAACCATTTTTAAGTCAACACATATGATCCACTCGTGCTCCCTATATTTGATAAGATTTAAAACCTTTTCTATATGTTCATACTTTTCTTTTAATTTTGTTGAGTGCCCAATCGGTATCGAGCCGTATAGATTGCCATTATGCAACAACACACACTTAAGACTTCTTTCGAACTGTCTAAAAACAAGCGCCAATCATTTGCATCGTAAGACTCAACCCCCATCTTCTTTAACAAACCAACTATGTCGCAGCAATATACTAAACTATCCTCTGTTCTAAAATATTTAACAAGTTCTTCTTCTCTTTTTCTGTAAAATGAAATGTATGTGTTTGAAGTAAGCAAGTTTTTCTCTTTAAGTCTTGAAGCTAAAATTTCCGCAGCCTTTTTTGGCAAATTTAGATCCCTTACAAGATCATTCAACTCGGCCTGGTTAAACTTTGCGGATCGTTTTGACTTTCAAATACGCTGTGGTCAAAATCGGTGTCTGACTCCTCAAAGTGCATAACAATATTTTCAGGAACATCTTCAACTAATTCTTGAGTTGGCAGACCCTTAAATTTTGGAATGGGGATCTCATTTGAATGTAGCACAGGTCGTATCGCGGTGTCGAAATTTGGGTACTCGATACAATGTTTATTTTTCTTAGTGAAGCCCGAAGTCTTGACAAAGCAAAGGTAGCAATCGATCTCGTGGTCGTGGTTAGTAGGCTCTCGCCACACCTGATATGGAAAAAAAATTGTAAAGCGTTAACAAAAGCGACAAGAGACTTGTTTTTATGAATTTTATCAAAAGTTATCACCCAAACATTTAACATTTCTATGTGTTTCAACCTTATGCAATATTTGAGATTCTTATAAACATTTTCTGTAAATTTTTGTTTATGTACCTAAGTTACAATTACATTTAGGTAAGTTACAGTATACTAGTGATTAAATTACGTAGTTTTATGAAATCATAAACTTACCATCGGAACTCCAAAAGGTATTTTTGAATCCGAACCCTTCGTCCAATGTCGCAGTCTTTCAATGCATATAGTGCAGGCTTTATGTGGAGCCCACGATTTATCTTGGTCCCCCAGTTTTATGCCAAAATAAGCTAAGTAAGCTCTTTTTACGAAGTCAGTTATATTTGCTCGTTGATGTGGAAGTGTAAAATTTCCACATATATAACAGAAGGAATCAGGGTTGTTTTTGCATTTGAACTTTCTAGTGCTTGATGACATATTGCTTGAGTGTTCTGCCAATTTGTAAAGGTATTTAAAGCCCTTAATTCATATAAATTTAAGAAAATCTGAAATATAAACACAAAAATTAGTTTAAATAGGTACTTATTATGAAATAGGTACTTACAATCTATGAAATTAAACTAGAAACACGGATGAGTAGGTACAATATAAATTACGTCTAATTAAATCAACTATATTAAATCACGATGACAAAATTACTCACTAAATCATATGCCAATTCAAAATTATGTTAATGCCCAAACTTAATTAACTAACTCAACTGACTGACTGACTGACTGACTGACTGACTGATTGAATTGACTGATTAACTCTGGAAACGAGTTGCTTTTATATATTTTAGTTGTCCCTCTAGAATACTCTACAGAGAACAGGAACGCTCGAGAAAATTTTAGAATTCTATGATATTTTTAGCTTAATTTACTAATATTAAAATGGGTTAAAAATGACAAAATTATAAATATTTTTAGGGTGTTACATATAAAAATATACATAATACAACAATACCATAACAATAGGTACAAATACCTAGATAAAAACCTAGTTGCATAATGTGTAACTGCAAAAAGACTTAGCGAGTATTGAGAAAAAAACCTTTTTATGAATACGACGAAAGAGGAGGGGTGTTGAGCAAAATCAGGACCTGATAGAGCAAAACCGAGTAAACATTCGTGCTCAGCGCACCCAAATTACCTAGAACTAACTGTCAAATCTAATTCAATAGACAAAAAGTTGAAATTTGTTCCCCAGTGATAATTATGCAATATTAAATGTAATAAATTTAATAATAAATGTAATTTTTATGTAAAAAATATATTAGAATCTGTATGTTTAGAACAGGAAGATAGTTTTAAATTTGCGCGAATGTACTTAATGAAAATGCCCTTCAGGTGTCGGGAGAATGGGATCTAACCTAGGTGCGAATTTCTTAACGGTCGGTCCCTGGACTGTTTTTCCCTCTTGTTTTGGTTCATTAGTGTTTCTGTATCCACCCGAGGAGGATGCCAGTGGGCGTCGAAACTGTCGTGGAAATAAACTCTGTCTATTAGAGTGGGTTTTTATTTTCATATTTTGACCTTCACGTAGAAAAAAAGTGGTTTTTTGCATTTATTATGTTTAATTGTTTATATTTCAGAATTTTTAATTAACGGTTTATATACTAGCTGGCTTTTAATTGTTGCTTGGAACTCGTAATTTTGATACCAATTAATCGATTATGGAAGCTAGGCCTAACTCACCATCACCCAGTTGCTCATTTGGGAGAAGTTCTACAAGAAAAGAAACTGAAGTATGGCTAATTGGGCAGCCCTCTGCAGTACTAAAAACATCCGTATTACCATCAGAGAAGGAAATGATGGCCCTCTTCATGCACTACAGAAATATTAAAAAGCAAGACATTAGAGAATCATGCTGCTCTACTGCAGATGATGTGCTAGCAGTTTGGAAAAAAGCAGGAATACCAGCAAAACAAAGAATGCATGTAGTAGATAAAATTCAAGGAATACTGAAGGAATTACAGCTGCTTAAGAAAAACAAAGCAAACAAATTGAAAAAATCACAAATTTAAATAATAAAGAAGAAAAATGGAAAGATAAACTGGAAAACTTATTTGACATTGCTCATGAGAATGCTATGCAGCTTATAAAAATAGAAGATGATAAGAAATTCTTGAAAATGCAACGTGAGAAAGGACGTCATGGAAAAATGGGTACCATTGATAAGGCTGTTGCTAAAAAAGAGCAAAGAGCAGCAGAAAAGCAACAACGTTATGAAAAGAGGAAAGCAGAAGAGATCAAAAGAAAGAAGAATGAAGAGGCTGTCATACTCACCAGTACATCATCAGAATCAGAAGAGAGTAAAAGTGATTTATCTGGTTTCTGTGTTGCACAACCTTCAACATGGAAAAGTAAGGTTGGCAAACGTAGAAAATTGTTTGATGATAAATTATTAGGAAGTCTTGATGTTGCAAAATTGAGTGACAGAAATGCGTCTCTTTTTAATGCAAACAATCAGACATCGCTCGAATGGGACATCTGCGAACAAATAAAATGCATGTGTTTCAATACAACGGCAGCCAATACTGGTCCTAGAAATGGTGCAGCTATTCTTCTAGAACAAAAATTCGACAACGATTTATTGTGGCTGGCATGTCGACACCATATATTTGAAATTATGCTGGAAGCTGTTGTTTCAAAGTCTTTATCACCATCTTCTGGCCCAGATACAGTCCTTTTTAAGAAGTTCAGAGAAAAATGGTCAAGCATTAATAAGGAGGACTACGAAACAGCATTATCAGATCCAGATATCTATGAAAATATTCATGACATCAAAGATGACATAATTATATTTGCAACAAATCAACTAGATACATTCCAACCAAGAGACGATTACCTACAACTATTGCAGTTAACAATTATTTTTTGGGGAGGTGAACCAAAAGGTGGAATCAAATTTAAACATCCAGCGGGACTTCATCGGGCTAGGTGGATGGCCAAAATTACATATTCATTAAAAATTTTATGTTCAAATCTCAGTTCAAAATTTCAGTAAAAGACAAAAAAGGACTAAAAGACATCTGTCTATTTGCTACTCGGTTATATGCAAAGGCATGGTTTACAGCTCCTGTGCCATCTTGCGCTCCTCGTCTTGCTCTGGAATTATTACAGAATCTTGTAGTCTAAAACAAATAAATGACACAATTGCATTTGTTGCTATTAAAAAACTGTTAGGTCACCTCTGGTACCTATCAGAATAACTGGTAGCCTTGGCCTTTTATGATGATGAAGTGCCTACTGAAACGAAAAACAAAATTGTAAAGGCCTTGCAAAATACAACAGAAACTCTTCCTGCGAAAAGGGCTTTTCTAGATCCTGCACTTATTCCAACGAAGAAATTAGAAGATTTTGTCATCACATACTCAAAGATTCTTTACAATAACAGAATTTAGTTCAAAATTTTTACTCAAAGATGCTAAAGAATGGCATAATGATGAAGAGTATAACTCCGCTAAGAAATCTATCAAACAGTGGAAAGTCGTGAATGATATAGCGGAAAGAGGAGTAAAATTAATGGATGAATATAATAAAGTACTAACACATGATGAAGATCAAAAACAATTCTTGCTACAAGTAGTGAAAAACTACAGGGCTGTTTACCCTGATAGAAAGAAAGAAACATTGATGAAGTAAGGACAGCTAATGTCTCAAATATCATGCTAGTTTAATTATGCATGCTTGTGGTTATGGTAAGACCTACGGGGGAGCTTTCCACATTAAAAAAAAGCAATGCGCCTTGTACTGTACCCCCTGGGTGGTGTGGAAAAATTTGACAATTTGAGTCGTTCTGTCAATTTTTAATTGCTGGTAGCAACCCCTAAAAATTAAAAATTTGCTAAAATATTTTAGGATAGTTGGTTTTATGCTGAAATGAACCATTTAAATGGTTGAACACATTAAAATATAAAAAAAAAATTTGTACCCCCATATTTGAATCACCCTAAACCAGTCAAAAGTATAAGTACACCTACTAATTCCCAATGTTTTGTTGCTTAGCTCATGACATAAACTTCAAATATAAACTTAACAGGTACTAGAGAAGAATATGTTTACCTGGCTTTTATATTGTATGCTTCAGTGCATCTGCTTTATGCAGTGTTTTGTAACACAGAAGCTTCTTCAAAATAGCCTTCAAAATGTGTTAATTTACGTCTAGCATGCAACCTAAAATCAATGCCATTAGCTCTGCACAAAGGTCCAAAAACAGTTTAAAGGTCTTTACTGGGGTAGTGTGTTTCTTCAGGAGTATGTTAATATATGTGTTCAGTTATTAACATGCGCTGCAGGTCTTTACATATAAAATCCTTGCAGAGGAGCTAACTGTGTCGTTTGAGGTATATTTCTGTGTTTCAGAAAGCAAAAATGGGTGCCAAAGCTCAGTTAAAAACAAAAAAAAACAGTTGATTGTAATTTTGAGAAATGAGGGCCAATCACTGAGACAAATTGCAAAAAAATTAAAAGTTTCTGTGAATGCGATTGTTTGTGTCATTAAACAGTACGAAGAAACTGGTAAAAATAAGGACAGAAAAAGGTCAGGGCAACCAAGAACCACAACAGACTCAGAGGACAAGTGTATCCGAGTCACCAGTCTGCGCAACAGACGCCTCACAGCACCTGAAATCAAAGCCCAACTGAACAACTCCAGAAGTACAACAGTTTCAACATCAACTTTTCAAAGAAGACTAAGAGAGGCAGGACTAAAAGGACGAACTGCAGCAAAGAAACCAATGCTGAGACTCCAGAACAAAAAGAAAAGGCTAGCCTGGGCCAAAAAACACCAAAAAGTGGACTGTTGAGCCGTGGGAATTTGTCTTTTGGACTGACGAATCAAAGTTCGAAGTTTTTGGATCCAAACGCAGAGTATTTGTGCGGCGCAGAGCGGGTGAAAGAATGACACAGCAGTGTGTTGTGCCAACAGTGAAGTACGGCAGAGAAAGTCTGATGGTCTGGGGATGTTTTGCAGGGGAGCAAGTTGGAGATCTCCACAAAGTCACTGGAATACTGAACCAACGTGGATATCACAGGATTGTACAGCCATGCCTTCCCATCTGGACTGCGACTAGTTGGCCAACAGTTCATAATGCAGCAAGACAACGATCCTAAACACACTTCCAAGCTGTGTCAAAATTACCTGAAGCAGTAAAAACGGCAACGTCAGCTCACAGTTATGGAATGGCCAGCACAGTACCCGGATCTGAACCCCGATCGAGCTAGTGTGGGATGAACTGGATCGACGAGTGAAAGCCAAACAGCCATCCAGTGCTCAGAAGCACTGGGAATTTGTAAAGACTGCTGGCAGCAGCTTTCATCAGACTATCTTCTTTCTCTTGTTGAGCACATGCCTCGAATTTGTTCTGCTGTAATTGCTGCTAGAGGAGGCTATTTTGATGAATCTAAAATTTAGACTTTGCTTATGGTAAATTGTCCTAATTTGTTGTTATTTAAGTTCCCATGTTTGTACTTATGAATTTGTGTCATGATAACTTAGTTAATAAATAAAAAACTTTAAATAAAATTTGAAATTTATGAATGTTTCAGGGTGTACTTAAAATTTTGACGGGTAGTGTATATTTAAAATAACAATAATAATAATAATAAAATCATTAGTAAAAATCACATTACGAGTTTCGCATACGCTTTTAGACAAAATTTTTTTTTTAATTATTCTTAAGCAGCGTATCCTGACATATATAGGAAATATTTTATAGCTCAGGCCCGGAACTACGATGCCCAATTTTAATAGTACTGTAAATTTGTTTAAAATAATTATTTATTATTGGGAACGCACGTTTATTAAATTTACAAACTCTGAGGGAATCATCACCCAATTTTGGTAACTACCTCTCTCTCTCTCTCTCTCTCTCTCTCTCTCTCTTTCAAACCAAGCCCTCAGACGCATTCCGACCAATCACAACACCCGCGCGGTGGTGATTGGTCTATTCAACTTACTCGCCCTGTCGTTTGAAAGGGAGCGTCATCCCCATCATATAAAAGCGCTATTGCTGTGCCTAGTCCGCATTCAGTATCAATTTTTAGCTAGTGTGAGCTTCACTTCATTATACTCGACAATGAATTCTAATAGACCAAATTTCATCAACGTTGAATTAGATCGCTATTTCTCACTAGCCGTTTCTGAAGAAGTCGATACGATGTTAGTAATAAATCGTACAGTGTTTTGAATATATATATATATATATATATATATATATATACACACAAAAAAGAGTGATTTTTTTTTACAGTTCTCCAGAGCAGAATCGGCGGGGCTGTTATTTCAAGCTGTGGACAACTGCACGTTTCTTACTTCGCAAAAAATTGATAGCGTTTGCGGAATTACACAGCCCCGGGCAATGGACGATAGGGTTCCCTCAAATTGTTCAACCCATGAATTGTAAGTGGAAAATTATATGTCCGCATTTCAGTTCCACGTTTTCTGTCAAAGCGCTTAAATTCTATTTTAGTTCGAATTGTGAGTAAAAAAGTGTACGCGCATAACCCTTTCATGCTTAAGATTTAATTTTCTAATTTCTTCAGAATAAATCTAAACGAAACGTGTTTTATACATATATATATATATATATATATATATATATATATATATATATATATATATGAAAATTATTTCACGAAAGTAACACGTGAAAAATATTTATGATGAATAAAACCACGAAGGAAAGGAAACACAAAAAGGTGCTCAAGCGCTTTCGTCTAATGACATCCTCAGGAACACTGAAGTACGTAAAAGGTTACGGCCTATATATAGGTTACAGAAAAAAAAATAAAAAATAAAAAATAAATAAATAACATACATACACACAAACATATATATATATACATACATACATATCTACACACACACACACACATATATATATATATATATATATATATATATATGCAATAAACAGAGAAGTAAAAATAAAAATTAAAATTTAAAGGATTAACAACGAGGCATACAGATTTGTAAGGAAAAATATCGATTTTTAGCACAAGATCAAATGAATTATAAAAATACAAATTTATACTGGAAATCTGCCCGGGTTTTAACACTTTGCCTTTTATAGTCAAGTTTCGATATATATAAAAATAAAATGAAGATTAAAAGTTAATAAAGTAGCATACAAGTTTACCAAAGATTTAGCGTCCTACCCTTTTTATCTAAATCTGTTTTGAAGGAATTCAAAACAACAGGATCGAGTTGAAAAAGACCTTTGCTTATGTTGAAGTTATTTGAAAGTTGGATAATGGCAGACTCAAGAATATTTCTATTAACAATGTTGCTAGAGTGAAATAAAACTAAAGCATTATTCCAATCAATACCGTGGGATAACTCTGACAAATGGACAAAAAGAGCACTGGACAACTGTCCTGTTCTAACGGAATATTGATGCTGTTTTATACGTGTGTGCAAATCCTTTCCGGTCTGACCTATGTAAAAGGAATCACATTGTTTACACCCAATTTTATAGATAATGCCTGAATTATTGGTAGGGCTATTTTTTACTATGATATTTTTCACAATATTGTTATATGAAAATACTACATTAATATCCAAAAGTTTAAGTACATTAGCAATGCCTAAAAAGCCCGGGGAAAATGGAAGTACTAAAATATTTTTTGACAAAGTACGAGTGTTATTATTGACACGATAGAAAGTTCGTTTTGCCTTGTTGAGACAAGATTCCATAAACGCAGATGGATAACACAGATCACTTCCAATACCGTTGATTTTTTCCAATTCGGCATCGATGTATTCCGGACTAAGAAGGCCATTTTTTCATCAATGTTTCTCCGCGCCCTTAGGATCGCCAGTCCGGAATACATCGATGCCGAATTGGAAAAAATCAACGGTATTGGAAGTGATCTGTGTTATCCATCTGCGTTTATGGAATCTTGTCTCAACAAGGCAAAACGAACTTTCTATCGTGTCAATAATAACACTCGTACTTTGTCAAAAAATATTTTAGTACTTCCATTTTTCCCGGGCTTTTTAGGCATTGCTAATGTACTTAAACTTTTGGATATTAATGTAGTATTTTCATATAACAATATTGTGAAAAATATCATAGTAAAAAATAGCCCTACCAATAATTCAGGCATTATCTATAAAATTGGGTGTAAACAATGTGATTCCTTTTACATAGGTCAGACGGGAAAAGATTTGCACACACGTATAAAACAGCATCAATATTCCGTTAGAACAGGACAGTTGTCCAGTGCTCTTTTGTCCATTTGTCAGAGTTATCCCACTGTATTGATTGGAATAATGCTTTAGTTTTATTTCACTCTAGCAACATTGTTAATAGAAATATTCTTGAGTCTGCCATTATCCAACTTTCAAATAACTTCAACATAAGCAAAGGTCTTTTTCAACTCGATCCTGTTGTTTTGAATTTCTTCAAAACAGATTTAGATAAAAAGGGTAGGACGCTAAATCTTTGGTAAACTTGTATGCTACTTTATTAACTTTTAATCTTCATTTTATTTTTATATATATCGAAACTTGACTATAAAAGGCAAAGTGTTAAAACCCGGGCAGATTTCCAGTATAAATTTGTATTTTTATAATTCCTTTGATCTTGTGCTAAAAATCGATATTTTTCCTTACAAATCTGTATGCCTCGTTGTTAATCCTTTAATTTTTATTATTTACTTCTCTGTTTATTGCATATATATATATATATATATATATATATATATATGTGTGTGTGTGTAGATATGTATGTATATATATATATATATATGTTTGTGTGTATGTATGTTATTTATTTATTTTTTATTTTTTCTTTCTGTAACCTATATATAGGCCGTAACCTTTTATGTACTTCAGTGTTCCTGAGGATGTCATTAGACGAAAGCGCTTGAGCACCTTTTTGTGTTTCCTTTCCTTCGTGGTTTTATTCATCATATATATATATATATACATATATACATATATATATATATATACATATATATACAGGGTGGGCGGAAAGTAGCTCCCTATTTTGGATTGGTAAAAAATACGTATATTATCCATTTATTTCAGAAGAAATAATATGAAAAGGTAGGCATACATGGTAGGTTTTCTCTAAAATTCAATGTGGGCTCCAACTCTTTCCACCAGCTTCTGGAGCCGCCCAGGAATGGCGTCCACTGACTTTAGCAGGAACTCCGGCGGGATGGAGGACATGACTTCCCGAATTCGGTCCTCCAGTTCTTCCAATGTCCTCTGTTTGGTGCGGTAGACTTCTTCCTTTACCCACCCCCAAAGAAAGAAGTCGCACGGTTCCCGCTGAAAAACGGCAGAATCGGTTCAGTGTAACGGTGTGGTGTGGTATGACCTCAGATCAGGTTGTGGGCCCGTTCCTTCTGCGCAACACCATGAATGCTGAGCGGTACCTTGCTATGTTGCGAAACGAGGTCTGGCCGGTTGTCAGCACATGGGAGAACATCGACGATCTGATATTTATGCAAGATGACGCCCCTCCGCACTTCGCTCTTGTTGTCCGTGAGTGGCTGGATGCCCACTTCCCTGGGCGTTGGATGGGTCGTCGTGGTCCACATCAATGGCCAGCCAGGAGCCCCGACTTGACACCGTGCGACTTCTTTCTTTGGGGGTGGGTAAAGGAAGAAGTCTACCGCACCAAACCGAGGACATTGGAAGAACTGGAGGACCGAATTCGGGAAGTCATGTCCTCCATCCCGCCGGAGTTCCTGCTAAAGTCAGTGGACGCCATTCCTGGGCGGCTCCAGAAGCTGGTGGAAAGAGTTGGAGCCCACATTGAATTTTAGAGAAAACCTACCATGTATGCCTACCTTTTCATATTATTTCTTCTGAAATAAATGGATAATATACGTATTTTTTACCAATCCAAAATAGGGAGCTACTTTCCGCCCACCCTGTATATACATATACATATATATATATATATATATATATATATATATATATATATTATATCAGGGTTGGGTCGAATAACATCTAAAATTAACTAGTTAAGTTAAGCAAAGTTAATTTGAGATTCTTACCAATTAAGTCAAGTTAACTTTTTCTTTCTTGGAAGTAGACTGGAGAATCATCATTATATACAGTTAATGAAGATAATGATAAACTTATAATTCTGTGAGATCATCTTGTATGTGTGGCTGTCAATATTGTCAACAGCTGATAAATTATGTGCATTTTTTATTTGCACATTATACAGGGGCAAGACATAAGGATAATTTTTCTATAAGTTTTTATTATTTTTTCTGTTTCTTATAAATAAATTAAATTTGTTTATGGTCTCAACTCAACTTTTCTCAACAAGTCTCAACTATTAGACGTATAATAGTTTTCCACTGTAAAATGAAGGTAAAATGAAATTAATAAGAAATTGTTTTCTAAATTGCATATTTTATATTGTACACTTACAGGAAAATTAATTTAAAATTTATTGAAGTTAATCAATTAATTTGTAGATATTTCAGTTAAGCTAAGATAAAAAAATTTAAATTTCACTAGGTAAATTAAATTAATTAATTTAATCGGTTAATCGGCAAAAAAGTTAAGTTCATTAACTTAATTGACCGATCCCTGATATATATATCTATATATATATATATATATATATATATATATATATACACACTATATATCAGGATTTGGTCGAATAAACCTGTAACTATGTGGGATCAGCTTGTATGTGTGGTTGTGAATAGCTGTTAAATTATATGCATTTTTCTTTTGCATATTATAACGGGGCAAGGCATAAGGATAATTTTTCTATAAGATTTTATTTTTCTGTTTCTTTCACATAAATTAATTTGGAGATATTTCAGTTAAGTTAAGTTAAACTTTTTAAAAAATTTAACTAGGTAAATTAAATGAATTAACTTATCGGTTAATCGGCAAAAAAGTTAATTAACTTAAATGATCTAACCCTGATAATATATATATATATATATATATATATATATATCAGGGTTGGGTCGAATAAATCTGTAATTGCATAGTATACTGGGGTAAGACATAAGGATAATTTTTCTATAAACTTTTATTATTTTTCTGCTTCTTATAAATAAATTAAATTTCTTTATCGTCTCAAGTCAACTTTTCTCAACAAGTCTAAACTTTTAGACGTATGATAGTTTTCCACCGTAAAAATGAAGGCAAAATTAAATTAATTGCAGAAATAATGGAAGTTTTTCTCTATTAGCCGAATAGCATAAGAATGAAAATAGGCTATAGTTTGATGTTTAAATAAGTAATTTATATACATATTTATATATATATATTTTCGAAACCATCGGCATTTTGTTATGCAATTAATTAATTAATTAATTAATTAATTTCGCTTTTTTGTGGGTAAAAACTTAATTTGAGGGAAATAATTTTTTTATAGCAGCGGAACTGTGATGCAGTGTTTCCCCGAGGTGGTCAGTAACGGCGTGGAGGAAATCCAGCTTTGTGCCAATGAATTGGAAGGGAATGAAGGAGCAGGAATTTTACACCACATTCAACAGTCCTGTAAAGAAGCCCAAAGCGAATGAATTAATTAAAGAAACGATGTAAGTTTTTCTTTTTCTCGTACATGTGTGTGTGTGTGTGTGTGTGTGTGTGTGTGTGTGTGTGTGTGTTGGGTAAGAATAAACCAAGTATTTTCATCATTTTTATTAAATATTAAAAACTATGGGTGACATTTTAAGTATATTTATAAATTAATACATAATTTCATTTATTGAATACATCACATTTTTTAACGTAATATTGGCTTCAATGTTTTTCGGACATATACAAATAGGAGTGACAATAATACATTATTTCGTTTTTACACATTTTATATATATAAAATGTGTAAAAACGAAATAATATATTATTGTCACTCCTATTTGTATATGTCCGAAAAACATTGAGGCCAATATTACGTTGAAAAAAGTGATGTATTCAATAAATGAAATTATGTATTAATTTATAAATATACTTAAAATGTCACCCATAGTTTTTTATTGAAGTACCCTCGTGCATATATATATATATATATATATATATATATATATATACAGTATATATATATATATATATATATATATATATATATATACAGTATATATATATATATATATATATATATATATATATATATATATATATATATATGCACGAGGGTACTTCAATAAGTATCCGCACTTTTTATTTTAGTGATAATATAGTATATATAATATATACTAGTAATAGCGAGCCAAACTGAGATATATAGGCTTATTTAGGCTAGCAACAACATAGGCTTATTTAGGCTACTCGTAGCTGTCACATATCGCACGAGTAGTGAGCATGGCTGCACCGCTTTCAATTTGTACTCAAGAAGAAGAGAGATCCGTGGTTCGTTTTTTTGTGGGCAGAAGGTGTGAAAGGAGCTGAAATTCACACGCTTTTATGTGCTCAGTATGGGAATAATGCTATACCACGGCGAAGTGTGTACAAGTGGATACAAATGTTCAAAGAAGGTCGGACATGTGTGACAGATGCTCAGCGCTCAGGACGGCCGTCAACATTAACCAGTCGTGACAAGCAGGAAGAAGCCAGAGCCATGATTTTCGATGACAGAAGATTAACAATAAAAGAAATTGCAATTTCATTAGACATCAGTCAAGGTTCAGCCTATGCGATAGTTCATGACATTCTTGGCTTTCACAAGGTTTGTGCAAGATTGGTGCCCAAAGACTTGACAGAAGAGCACAAGCGTAATCGTATAGACGTCTGCGCTCGTCTTTTGGCGCGGTATCATAATGAACGTGAAAACTTTATGGAGCGTATTTTCACTGGAGATGAAACATGGATCCATCACTATGAACCACAAAGCAAACGACAGAGCATGCAATGGAAACATCCAACATCTCCCGTTGCAAAGAAGTTCAAAGCGCAGCCGTCAGCAGGTAAAGTTATGCTAACACTGTTTTGGGATAAACGAGGCCCTATCCTTGAACATTATCCAGAGCGGGAACTACAGTAACAATTGCATCATATCCCGACATGCTTCGGAATGAGTTAAAGCAAGCAATTCGTACAAAACGGAGAGGGAGATTGTCGGAAGGTGTTATTCTGTTACACGACAATGCGCGCCCTCAGACTAGAAAATGCCTTCAAGAACTTAAATTTGAAGTTCTCGACCATCCAGCTTACAGTCCAGACCTGGCAACTTCGGATTTTTAACTCTTTGAACCACTAAAAGATGCTTTGAGAGGTCGGCGATTCCAAGGCGATGATGACCTGAAGGAGGCGGTGCATGAGTGGTTACGCACACAGCCAAAAACATTCTTTTGTGATGGCATTAGGAAGCTTGTAGATCGCTGGACTAAATGTATTGAGAAACAGGGAGACTATGTTGAGAAGTGATGTATTTATAATCTATCAGATGTGAAAATAAAATTGTGAAAATAAAAAGTGCGGATACTTATTGAATTACCCATATATATATATATAATATATATATATATATATATATATATATATATAGAGAGAGGAGAGAGAGAGAGAGAGAGAGAGTTTTAAATGCTTTAAAATTAAGGACAAGATTTTTATTGCATTGGTATAAATAATTCTCGTATAATTTTAACTATTAACACACTCACAGTTCTCGCTTATTATGACGATGCATGGTGTATATATATTTCTAATTTTATACAGTACGCGTGTTTGCCTTATTTACAAGGCTAAAAGCTATACCGCGCACGGTGTATATTTGGTACAACTCAATATAATTAATTGCTGAAGATATTTACTGTTGCAATTTAGTTACATTCCGATTTTAGCTTGGGAAAAATAGAAGCGTTTATATATATATATATATATATATATATATATATATATATATATATATATAATAAAATTTTAAAATTCACACAACACATTGAGTGACTACAAACGGGAATCGGCTTTTTATCTCTCTGCACACAAATTTAGCATTACTCTCAGGGTTACACGAGTCGAATAATTGCAGAATTTAGTAAATTTCGCTCCACTAGTCATATGTGTTAGAAAGCACAAGCTGTACTGACCACAAACATTGCTATACAAACTCTCGAATCGGTAAGGATTCCATACTATTTTTGGAATTTGCAACAGTTGAAGAAATTTTACAATAATAGCATCATTCCATGGATGATCGCCCAGTGAATTAAAGTAGTACATACGTTCCCTATTTTTAAAATAAACGGCTATCCAATAGATCCCTTCTCCATTGCACACGTCTGTATTTATGATAAGTGCGCCGCAGTCTCTCGTGATTGAAAATTTCAACGTTTCATTTTCGCAAACACGCCAACAAATTTGGGGCTTGTGACTCGGTCACTCTTCATCACTCTCTGGCGTATAACCGTATCCATTTTTAAAAGCCCGTCACTACAACCCCTAAACCTCTCAACTTCGATTAGAACTTGCGACTCAAGATAAACTACTACACTAATAGTGGCGACTAGCGGCTTGTCGAACTCTAATTTGACTGAGATGTTCCCTCTCTGCTGTGGGATTAAATGTGTGTTTATACTCCCAAATAAATCGGGGAAGAGGTCAAAAGTGTACAAGTTGACCCTCTCGACGAATTCATTCTGCGTTACATGGATTCCTAATTCGTCGCAAGTACCGACACTATGCGCAAGATTACTATACGTTCTCAAACAAAGTGAAAACTCGTTATCTGTAGTATAATTCGTTTCCAATGTCCCACCTAAAGCTACCCGTTAACATACAGAGTTACATTTTTAAGGCCGAAACTTTAAAATTTAAATACGGATTTTTTGTATTTTCCAATCACAGAAGCGTACTCCTGCATTCTAATTAATATCCTTTTAGGCAGAGCCCCGAGAGCAACATTTTCTATTTGCTTGGATGTTAAACCTGAAGGTACTATGAACATCTTAAGCTGAACTCTATTAATTCAGTATTTCACTGTGGAATGTAGTAAATTTTTCTCAATTTCCCTCTGCTTAGCAGAGTACGTATTAATTTCACACGGAGTACGCGGAGATATATCTCCATAATATGAATCACCACAGGCTCCACGCCCTCTTCTTGGTCAGCACCCAGATTTAAACAAATCTCAGGACTCGTACGGGTGAGCTTTAATTTCATAATGACCCCATTTACAAGCAACTTCTGGAAAGTGAAATCTGTGTGGTGGCGTCCGAAGCAGTCATATATTTTCTTTTTAGGATTTTTAAACTTGTTCTTGATACTACTTTCATCTTTAGCTTGATAATAACCTTCTGCAGTTAAAAAGGTATCTTTCGCTTCTTTTGAAAAGTTGAGGACATTTCCCAAATAAGATCGTGTGTGATAGTAGCCAGAACCTGCAGAGATGTTGACCTGATTTAAATACACGTCAGACTGGCTGAATATGGTGTGTAGAAGGTTTGTTTCTGAGTGTACAATGTAGTAGTTTTCGCAATCCGTTCCATTTGAATGAGCTATTCATAGTTTAGCATACATGTGCACAGAGCTTGGGTTATAAAAGTAAGGGCCTGAGCTCGGGATCACGAACTCTATAAGAGCAGTCGGCGAGCTAATAGTGTTTAGTGGGTTAACTGTGATAAAGTCGCTATGCTCTATAGATATTTGTGTCGAGGGCATGTCATAAAGAGCCAGCTCCGACATACAACATTGCGAACTACATGGATGGATTTAAATGCTTTTTTAGAGCTTCTTTAGGCTTAGCACCAGCAATTATGTCTTCTACTGTGTTAAGACCTGATTATAAGGCTTTACTGTCGAGATATCTGGCACTACTCTTCAGCAAGAGGACAGCTGGACGCAGTATAGTTGAAAAAATGGATCCAATCCCGCTTCCGGCCTAATATCTCAACCCTCGGTAGACTGAGAACAGCCTTTGGGTCATTCTATCGCAGTAAGAGGGAAGTAAAGCTTCACTGCTAAGCTCCTGTCACCGAATGGAAACCTTTACCCTTCAATCGTTTTTATATACTGTATATTGAGATACGGGTCAGTAGGTTAGTTGCGATTTTGACGTAGAGGTTTGTTGTATGTAATGCTCAAGCGCTTCCCTGTATGTTTGGAAATATGGACGATGTGGAGCAGGCGCGCCTGGG
Source organism: Bathynomus jamesi (assembly GCA_023014485.1). NCBI lineage: Eukaryota > Metazoa > Arthropoda > Malacostraca > Isopoda > Cirolanidae > Bathynomus > Bathynomus jamesi. The sequence goes on from JAJOZX010000304.1 coordinate 724,707, forward strand.
TATCCCCAACAAACAGATGTTCCACGATATTGTTGTAAATATAGCACATGTCCGGGGGAGAGTCTCCATTGTTCAATTTCTCCAATTTTGAGAGTCATGTTGTGACTCGTGAAAAGTATGTCTTTGGAAGGCTAGTCCATCAGGGTGTGTCAATTTTGTCAACTTTTTCAAATCAATTTTGGTAGTGAAAATATAGTCTTTTCATGTCAAAACTTGAAATTGGCCAACCAAAATGAAATAAACTAACCCTTACCTACATCAATTTTACCTTAAAGTTTCAGAAATTGACTCTTTTACTAAATAATAGGACATAAATTGATTAACTATTCATCTGTCACAGAATTATCCCACTGATCGCATATGGAGTGTTTTCAAGGATATATAGTTGTTGTACAATGTACAAGTCACAACATGAATAGAACTGTCCCTCACTCTCAGTCCTCAGTTGCCTCTTAGATGTCATAGACGGTGGTTTGCTGTTATTGCTCTTGTACCTACTTCATAGTTATTCTACTAGACGAATACTACAGTTTAACTGTAAGTATGGATTATTGATTATATTATTACAATTATTTATTATTATCATATTCTTCTGTCTAATTATGTCGTAATCCCATGAAATATTTTTTTATTGAATTTTAGAACATCGAATGGCTAAACTTTGAAACATCTTAATTGATATAAAATACTTAAATGTTTTTCTTTTCAGATATTCCTAAGATGCCAAAATTGAAGACAAGAGGTCAGTCGTCATGCCACTTGAGTCTGTTAGTCGGTACAAGCAAGGAGCTTCCCGTATCAGAACTACCAACAGTGCAAGACATGCTGAGACTAGGGTTACTCCGTTAACAAAATACAAAGGATAGAAGGAACTACACAGAGGAAGAGCTCATAAGGGACATGATTCCCCTTCTTCTGCATCAGTGGAAAAAAGCTAATGTGTTATTCAAACCACCTGTACTCAATCAGTATAGAACTATTGAGCTAAAATTAACAAAGCTGTGGCACAAAGCAGTTGAGACATCACTTGGTAAAGGAAAACTAGCAAAGCAAATTAAATTTCTGCACACACTTGATACTCTTCTTGACATTTTTAACTGCCAGTGTCCCATAGAGTTGTGTTCTGAAGCCAATTGTTCTCCCTCATGCAGAAGAGAACCTCATCCTCACATTGATTGTCGCTGTCCTCGTGAGAAGAAGATCCCTGTTTTGGAGCTGGCTTTCATAAAGGCGCAGAGAACAAAGGCAGGTGGCCAAGGAATTATGCAGATTGGTTCGGCAGATTATTCAGAAACCAAAAAACAGATTGTTATTGCTAAGAAAAAAGAGAAAATCCGAGAGAGGGAAGAAAGGAAGAAAAAGAAGAGTGAAGAAGCCACCCAAAGAGATGAAGAGCTCTATCAAGAGGTTTCTCACTTGTTTGAAAGCTCTTCAGATGAACAGAAAGAAGCAACATCAGATGACAGCTCCAAAATGCCATCTGAACCTTCGCCGGAGAGAATGATATACAACACTAAAGACATCTCAAACATTGCCCTTGCCAGTATTCGCCACCATACGGGGCTACGAGAGACTGCAGAGATTGCCACTGCCGCTTGGATAGATGTAGGCCTCATCAGCCGAGAGGATACATCCTTAGTGATAGCTCATAATAAGATAAGAAGAGCATAAGAAAAAATAATGAAGGAAATATCTGATCAGCATGAAAAAGATTTGAAGGAGGAAGGTCTCTCTTGCCTTTTGTTTGATGGAAGAAGAGATGACACAAAAGTTCTCCTAGAGGTAGAGGGAATGGACAAAAAGTTTCCCGGTCTCATCAAAGAAGAACACTACTCTGTGTGTTCCGAACCTGGTGGCCGCTATTTGTTTCACTTTGTTCCTGAAGCAGAAGTAGAAGGCAAGAAACGTGCAGAGGCAATTGCTGATCAAATAATATGTTGGCTTCAAGAAAGAAGACTTGACAGTTCGCTGCAGGCCGTTGGTGGAGACTCAACTGCGGTGAACACTGGATGGCAGGGCGGTGTTATGACGCATTTAGAGAAAAAACTTGGAAGAAGGCTTGTTTGGATTGTATGTGATTTGCACACAGGGGAACTACCTCTTCGTCGTCTCATCCAGAAACTTGATGGTCCTACAAAGAGCAACAACAAGTGGTCAGGCCCCCTTGGCAACATGCTAGATGAAGCAACGGAATTAGAAATAAATACAAAATTTCCAAAGGTCGAAGTAGGCCCTCTCCTTCCAGTGTTGTCTGAAGAAGTTATCAAAGACCTCAGCACGGATCAATCTTACGCTTATCGTATTGTTCAAGCAATCAGATCAGGAGAGTTGCCTCAAAATCGGCTCTCTTGGAGATTGGACCCGTAAGTCACAGTCGTTGGTTAACTACAGCGATTCGTTTCTGCAGGATTTGGGTTTCCAAACATGCACTGAAGGGCAAAATGCTACAGAATTTGATGTTGATTGTTGAATTTATTATTGGGTTTTATCTTCCTCACTGGTTCAATGTAAAACTTAATCCAATGTGGATGGAGGAGCCCAACCACATCTTGTTTCAATTACAGCTACTGAGAACCCAAAGGAAAGTAGTGGTGGACATCGTGTTACCTGTGATGAGAAGGTCCGATTGGTATGCTAGGCCAGAGGCAGTTTTGCAAGCAATACTCTGCAGCCAATGTACGAAAGAGCGAACTGAGGCTGTGGAAATCATTCTAAAGCTTAGAGGAACATCACTAGATGATGACCAGCTGGGAGACTGCTCTGTTCAGACAAGGAAGGTACCTCCGATAAATGTCAATGCCACGAAATTGTCAGAATTAGTTAACTTGAGTTCGGAAGTTTTGGAGCCACCAGTGACAACATGTATAACAAACAAAGATTTAACACAACTTAAAGAGGCCCCAATGCAAGTGCAAAAGTGGCCTTCTCATACTCAGAGTGTGGAGAGATGTGTGAAAATGGTCACAGAAGCAGCTAGTCAAGTTTACAGTCACGAGAGGAGAGAAGGCTACATCAAAGCGCAAGTAGCAAGCCGAATGCTGATATCAAGGAACCGCAGCAAAATGGACATGACTGCATTGGTTATTTTCAAATAAAGACTCTGAATGATATCTTATTGCCACTTTAAATGTTGATAGGATGTATGCGCACATTTGTTATTTTGTTACGAATTTATGGAAAAATGGAATTTTTTAATTAAAATTGATGTAGGTAGGAGTTATTTTTTATTGTTTTTGAAGCAAGGATATTATTTTGTATGCCAAATGATTACATTAAATTGCTACCAAATCACATGATTTTCAATTTAGTCATTTCACCCCCAAAATTGACACACCCTACTAGTCCATATCTGCCCTCGGTTATAATTTTGAACAGGGGTGTCTTTAATATTTCTGTTAGCCTTCGATTTTAGAGTCAAAGTATGTGTCGAGGCATCTTTGTTTACGATTTCGTATACTAAATCAGACGTAAGATTTGAACTTTTCAAATTCCCATTTAATTCTTTCACAATATCCTGGACAGTCATAATGACCCGGTCCAAGTGTTACTTTTGTAGTGTAGTACTGGGCCTCTCCACTCCGGGAGAAACGCATGGTATCGACCCCAGTTACTCCGGACTTTTCACACCCATCACGGTTTCTAAGAACCATAAAAACGGGTTCTTTTTGGTAAATACTTAAAAACTTGGTGGCCATTTGAAATTCGCATATTCTAATCTCATATGATTCACGATCCAATTCCCTGGGCCCATGCATTTCTGTTATAAAGCTGACCAGGGTATTGTTAGGATGTACAGACAGAAGAAAAGGACGGGAGTGTGACGTAGAAGTGGTTAGGCGCAATGTTGTATACTATTTAAGCTTCATTATTGCATCAGCTTTTATATGGGTGTTGAAGCTTTCTGGGTACCCTAGCCATTTTACCAGGTACATTTTTGTCTTTCCTGAACCTTTGCTTCCTAAATTTTTTCAATTTTAAACACTGTTTCCTAAATTAAATGTCACTTTCTGCACCTTCTCACCATAAAAACCACCACCAATTTCTTTCCCATTCAAATCTTCAACGTAATACAACATCACCTCGTCTTTAGGCCTTATAGCTCTAACTTCAAATATCTCACGAGTCCAACCTTGCTCAAATCCCTTCGCGAATTTATTCCCCGAACGCGACAGCCTTATATAATCATTGATTTTGAAACGCAGAGAGCATGGTGGCGCTCTACGATTATCTTTTCTCACCTCACGTTGTGTACGTACCTCTTTTAAAAATTTCGTCACGTGATGTACCAGTCGTTCGGTAGTGTAAATGGTTGGAGGATGAAGCCAGCGAGAACAGAATGTCTATATAGTTGTATGTGTTTTTGTGTGAAATAGCGATGCATGCGTTCCTTTATGGTACGCTGAACTCTTTCGGCTAAAGATGCCTTATGTATAGAATTGCTAGTGTTATAACTGATATTAAAATCTGCCAAAATGTTCTGAAAAGCTCGGCCTATAAATTCTTTCGCCATGTCCGTAAAAAAATAGCCTAGAATCCTGTTTTCTTTCAACATCAGCTTTGGCAGCTTTAGCAACTGTTTCAGGCCATTTATTTTTCAACAGGATTAGCCACAAGTATCTAGAAAATACATCTATTATAAACAGGATGTAACTGTAGCCTCCATTATACACAGAATATCTCTGCATGTCTGTTAAATCCGCCTGCCAAATAGAATCAACCGAGGCTGCTAATGTCTTGACATTTTTAAACTTTCTTTTCACCGGCTTATGTAGTGTATTAGCATCTTGCTCCCATCCTGCTGGTGATGGCGTATCCAACTTCTCACCAAATCATGTACGATATCAATGATGTTCGAGACCTGTACCTTTGACCCTTCAAGAACAACCTCACCTGTATCGGCCCATTGTATAATGGGGTCCTCACTCAATAGATTATAAAGACTTAGTCTTTTATTCCTCACTGTATGAGGGAGACTGTTTTTCAGTACATGTTTGAGACGTTAATAGGTCTACCAATTCGCTTTCCATTCTTTTAAGACTGCTTTTACGTGGTTCTCGAACCGTATCTGGACTCTTTGTGTTTGTTTTGAAGTGTACACCTCATGTGGAATCACGACTACTTTCTTCATTATGCGAATCTAATCAGTAAAGGCCACAGAACTGAAAATAAGATGGGTAGGAATGAACCCCCTCTTTGTGCAATAATTCGCTTTTTCTTCCCCATAGTTTGACTTTTACGAGCGAGTGCGTGTATTATGTTCTTGTAACGGCGTAAGCGAGACTTCTGAGAGTGCTTCATTGGTACATTACATTTTATAACGTTAAGACAGATTTCATAGATGCATTTTAAAAAGTCGGAGTCAATATTTTTAACAAACAGGTGTTGGAGAGTACGTGGCAGCAGGTGAGAGATTTTTATTAATTCACAATATTTCTTTAACCTCTTTCTCATTCTAGGATATACACCGTTTCAGCCTCTTTTGGGAATATATTAGTTCTTAAAAGAACACTAAACGTGTTTCGCGGGTGAAGGTCACAAACTAAATATCCGTAACGTCGGCGTATAGCTTTTTTATAAACTTCCAAAAACTCCTTAAGCAGATTCGGGAACATTTGATTGACTAATACCCCAATTTGTGCTACATCTCTACGTTGTGCGAATAAGATTAGATATTGTGTATTTAACGATACATCGCGCATGTATCTATTTTTGAAAAATAGATTCTGATTAATGAAGAATACGCTCATGTTAAGGTGGTGAAGAACACTGTAAATGTCTCGGCAAACGTTTTATCCATTTCTAGCATGAGATCGTCAATTACAATAACCATGTGCTCATTACCCTTTATCGAACTAACATCATAAACACCTTTGTGGAACAAAATATCATCTTGATGCTCGTTGAATACGGTCTGGTATGTCGAATAGCAGCATATGACTTTATGCACAAAATTTGAAATCAGTTGCTCCTTATCTTTAATTATTTTAAGCAAGAACATAGTTTGGCCATATCCTGTAGGGTCAGATATAATGCAGGTAGAAGGGCTCGTGAAACTGAATTTTTCTACAGAATCCATCTCTAACACGTCACACTCTTAAGTGGAACATTTACAAAATATAGTAAAATTTGAAGTGTTGATCCTTATATTGTACAATTTTGTTTTTCTTCTTCCCCAGAACCGTAAATGATGACGAGGATGAAGTACTGTGCCAGCAACATGTCCCCATCATAGATATTGCAGATGAGGTTGATGATATCGACGACAGTGTAGTTGTTGTTGAGGCTACAGACTGCACCATCATCCCCGCTAGCGTTCCGGAACCACCACCAGCGACAACTGTAGCGCCCCCACTCGATAATTCGAGGAGGGCGGGTGCATGGCAACAGCCACATTGCTGAAACACCTTCCACGTCAGCCGTAAAGCGTGTAAAGCGCGCCCCGAGTCTTGGCTCGTAAAAATTTGGCTGCCGACGGTTGTGCAGCATTCACGTTAACTGGCCACAGACTGCTGGCTCAAGTGTGACTGTGATATGGGGCTTGAAGATTTGAAAAGGGTAGAGCAGGAAATGAATGTTTGCATAGTTGTATTTGGATTGGATGATCGTCGTAGGACTGTATATGTCTTTAAAATCAGTGTGGGGAGAACGTACAAAACCTCTACTTATTTTAGGTTTGTCAGGGACAACGTATCTCCCTATCCGCAATATAGGGGCTCTTTACGCGAGTTATGATAAAAGTCGAAAATATGGTAGGCATCACGATTTGTGTAAGGGTTTTCTCGAGTTTACGAATGATCTGTTGAAAAATTGTAAGGATTGTCACATGGTACGTCAGCAGTGTAAAAGCCCCAGATTGGAAAGTCGAGTAGGTGATGCTAAGAAGAGGGACTGTAATGTGTGTAGACGCACATTTTTCAATAATAACAGTTTTGAGCTCCATAAATCAAATGGGACGTGAAAGAAAATGAGAATTTGCGAGTGCGGCATGTTTCATACGTTGAATGATAGCGGCGAGTTCTGGCATAGATGTGATGAAACTTGTTGTACTACATTTTATGAGAAATATAAGGCCGATGGTATAAAACATGTTGGGTCTTTTCCGTTTGGGGGCTAGCAGCGAATTTTAATGAAAATCGGTATACTAATGTAGTTTTGATCACTGATTGGTCACTGATTTCAAAAATAACTTTCCTTTTTTGGAGAAATGAAAAACAAACATGTTAGAGCACTTTAAATAATTAATATATGTTTTAACTAGCTTAAACTAGTTACAGAGGATTGTGTTAAATTTATCCAGAGTCACAAACTGCTACTGTTTATTAAAAAGTGCTCTAAGTGTGGGAAAGTGTGTTCCTTTGATAAAAATACCCAGTTCTTTCGTTGCCAAAAGCGTCGGTCAAACGGTAAAAAGTGCAACTTTACGAAGAATACGTTTTTTGAAGGATCCCGGCAGATCTGTAAAAGTAGCAGGAAAAAATCAAGAATTGATACCCAGTTAGGTCAATTGAATGCCCGGTTAGGTCAACTGTACGCCCTTAACGATTGGTTAGGTTAAGTCATGATATTTTCGTTAAAAACACATTAATTATTTAAAGTGCTCTAACATGTTTCTTTTTCATTTCTCCAAAAAAAGAAAGCTATTTTTGAAATAAGTGACCAAAACTACATTAGTATACCGATTTTCATTAAAATTCGCTGCTCGCCCCCAAACGGAAAAGATCCAGCATGTTTGTTATATGAAAGACGCCAAACCTAAAAATAAATTTTGTATAACTGTATACTACGATATAGAGACAAATCCTGAAACAAAAGAGGTTATCCCACATTGCCAGACTATCTGTGATGAGTGTCGCAAATGTCGTAAACGAAAAAACATTTTTAAAACGAATGCACACAACATCCCTGTGAAGCTCTTTGTGTCCTATTTTGTCAAGTTAGCGGACCAGTTCAAAGAAATTACTGAGTACATTCTGGCCCGTAACGCCGCAAAATTTGACATACAATTCCTTTAAAAGGAGCTGCTTGAACACGAGTCCTCGGAGATATTTACAGATGAATCCCTGAAAAGAGGAAACACGCTACAGATGCAGATAAGAGGCAATGTTCAGTTTAAAGACACTCTGTCATTCACACCTTGTAAACTAGCTAAGCTACCCAAAGTGATGGGCGTAGACGCCGAAGTTTTAAACGTGTATTTCCCTTACACTTTCCTTACCAGTGACTCTTTAAATTATGTAGGACACCATCTCACAAACATTAATTTAACTATGACAACATGAGTGATAGTAAGCGTGAAGACTTTGATCGCTGCTATAACAGTTTTAATGAAGATAATCCTTACAATATAGCAGATGAATGTGAGCGTTATTGCGTGAATGACGTGCGCGTACTTCGAGTATGCTTTCAAGCCTTTAGAAGAATGTTCATAGTTCGAGTCAACTGCGAACCGCTACAAGTCACAACTACGATCGCCTAATTGTGTTTTTTTTGTGTTCAAGAATAACTTCATGCCTCAAAACACGCTAGCCGTCATTCCCCGAAAAAACACACGCAATTATGGGTATAAGCCTATTTACTGGTTCATACACCTACAACAGCAGATCCGTGTATACATAAAACATGCTCGCAACACGGGAAAAGTGAAAATGGGCCATTAAGATCAATGGTCGTGTTTTGTGCCACTGGTGACAACAAATCCTGAGTGTGGCATCGTTGGAGATATCCATGGTAGATCTCCTGCCGATAGTTTCGCATGGACCCGTACCCGCGATCAACTTATAAGCTCCCAATTCACTCATAAGATTTTGTGGGAACATGAATATGATGTACGGATGGAGACAGATGAAGTGTATCGCGAAGAAATAAACACCATCACGCGTTCAATGGTGCTGTACCCTCTCAAATGCGCCGATAGTTTGTTTGGTGGACGCACAAACCCCTTCAAACTATACTTGAGGTATTACTACGACTTCTATTCTTTATACCCCTACGTGATGAAGAACAACCCGTACCCCGTAAGCGCACCTGAAAATCTGGTGGGCCCCGCCCTGCCTGCCATGGAAGAGTTTTCAGCTAAATTGAACGAGAACTATTTCGGACTTTCTTTCGTAGATGTGCTCCTCCCCCTCGTGACTTATGGATGCCAATCTTCCCGTCGTTATAGATCACAAACTCATGTTTCCACTATGTGTGAAGTGCGCAGAGGAGAAAAATGGGGCCTGTAATCACACAATCAACCAGAGGAACATTAGAGGCGTATATACAAGTCCTGAGCTGTCCCTAGCCATTCGTCACGGGTACAGAATACTGAAGATATATGAGGTGTGTAGGTTTCAGAAACTCTCCAACCTTTTCACACCATATATAAACACTTTTTTGAAGGATAAGGTAGAAGCATCAGGATACCCGCGAGGAGTTGTGACCGAAAAAAAAATTGACTTATATTAAACTCTACCGTGATCGTGAAGGGATACAACTTGAACGGGGCCAAATTGTGAGGAACCCTAGCAAGCGCTTTAGTGCAAAGTTGTGATTAAATAGTCTTTGGGGGAAATTTACCCAGAATACAGACAAGGGGAACGTTCATCTAGGCCAAAGTTATAACGTAGTGTGGGATTAAGCCAACGTCATCGATAAGAAGGTCATGGAGATCCTGAATGTGGGTAATACATAGATAATAAAATACAACAGAACCGAATTGGCTACAGATACATCACGTATCACAAACATACCTGTAGCCAGTTTCACAACAGCATACACCCGCATCAAGCTTTGGTGTCTACTGCATTCTCTTGGACGGGGGAATTTCTCGGAGAGTTGATCGACGAGATCAAGGATGAGTATGGAGATAGCGCCTCGCTGGTTCTTTTGTCTCAACAGGACCAAAAACTTACGGGGTACGGGTGAGAGTAGGGGAGGAAATGAAATATATCGTGAAAGCTAAAGGTATCACTCTTAACCAGGCGAACCGGCAGATCGTCAACTTTGATTCGCTCAAAGAGCTAGTGGGTTTAGAAGATGATGGAAATGAGGGTGACCAACCTCCCCAATTGATTGTAGGAACTCATAACTTTCGGGCACAAAAGTTGGGGGGCCTGAAGGAACTTAGGGGAACGAAAGTGTGTCATATCACATACAGGAAACGATACCAGGTGCCTGGCACCTACGACACTGTTCTCTTTGGATACCGTGAGGTGTGAATATTTGTTTTATAAATAATTGTTATCTTAGAGTCTATTTACTTGTTGACGAAATTTTACAGTTTATTTATGTTTGTATTTATTACATATATTTAATTATATTTCAGCTGGCGTTTAATTTTCTCCTTTGTGCGTGTGTGTGTGTGTGTGTGTGTGTGTGTGTGCGTGCAAGAAAAATCTAAGCGCCACCCACTGGTTGTTACTGACCAATAAAAAGAATCACTTGACCCCTGCTACTAAACCAGTTGGCGTGTCATATCTCCTCTCTGCGTGCTCAGTTGAACCCCCGCAAACCCTGATTCCCAGACGTATTTTCTGCCTGTTCAGGTATTCTCGCGTAGACGAAAAATAACGATGGCGTCCAATGATACTGCATGCTCTACATTCCTGAAGTGGTACTCACTAAAGTCTACAGATGTGGTGAACATCCAAAGAATTTCTAGTCATCCCTCCTTTGAAACTTTTAAGACTGCATTAAATCGTGCGAAGCGTGAAGATTAAGACGTCCAAATACTCTATGTTTATTCTGGTGAGAGCATTGCGGGGTTTCGCGGTTCAGGCGATGTAATGGATTATGTTGTAGGATTAAATTGTGCTAAAGAGTACATATATCATGAAGTGAAAGAAGCCACGCTTGCAGAAGAGAAACAAAGGATCTGGTTTGTGAGCGTTGTTGATGATTGGTGTGACAGGCGATATTATACCATGTTACATCACACCGAGTACGGTACAATGGGGCGGAGAATGTAAATCTTGTGATTATGGACAGTTTAAAATATTTCTACCATTACATCCATGTATATCATGACGAGGTGCGCAGCGAGATTGTAGCTGAAGGTTTATATGAATTTTTAGTAGAGTTTAGTGACGAGTATCGTTTGCCCAGGAAAAAGGACAGGTATGGACATATGTTTCTCTCAAATAGATCGCCAGATTGTTCGTAAATGTGCATAGTTCGAGAAAGTACACTGGTGAATTCTCCTGAACGAAGATGTATTGTGCGCATTCCAGGAAATGTGTGTGATAAATCATTAAAACCGATATTACTTCATGTATCTCAGATGGAAAAATTCTCTAAACGCCTACCCGGTATAATGGGATAGAGATATTCGGATGATTCACCAGTGCGCATCGAATCTTTCATGTTGGAACAATCTCTTGCACGAATCACTAACCCTTAGCGGCGACCATGACGCAACCCGTGTGACTCATACTCACCCCACACCGCCCACCTCCCCAACCGCGTGCACTGCCCCGCCGAGTCAAACAGCGCACCGGCGGCTCATAGTCGCCTCAGAGCTTGACCAGGCTGGAGGTTCTCTCCTTGCAGGATCAATAGAAAACTATTAAAAAATAGAACTTCCGTTGAGCAACATCCTCGATGCAGTGTACGACGTGTCTGTGTTGAAGTCTGTGCGAGTATTCAGGCATAATACCGGTGCTATTAATTATGTACTTGAAACGAAATGTAGACAATCAAACTCTGGTAGACGCAATGTTATTTATTTAAGTGTTAAAGAGATTAACAGAATCTTCGTGGTGGTTGAGAAGTGGGTCGAGGACAGCTATAAAATACCTGTTGGTGTAGGCACAAAACGAGAACAGATTAGTGATGCATCCTCATCCGCCATTATTTGTACGTTATGCGGAAATCGTGATACAAATCAACCATGCGTTAATATACGGTTGATGTGTTAGAATGCTGCTGACAATAACACCCTTATCCCCACGCGAAGCAGTTTCATTCTCGACAGAATATTTGAAATCATCGATTTCCGTAAACTAAAACCTATATTGGACGCACGTGTTACTCATATGCGTTATTTTGATACTGTGCTTGAATATGCGTACACCACCCTACTTGATGATTTTACCAAGTGCAGGGACGAACAGGGCGAGAATGGTTTGGAGCTGGATACATATTTAGAAGGCACAGACTCCTCGAAATATAATGAAGTTTCGTACAAAGGACTAAACGGTGCACGGCTGAACTCACTTCACTGTTCACCCTGAAGAATTATTTCTTTATATAAGACTCAGTTGTCGGCACAATTTAGAAACATACTTCAATTGCCGATATGGGTTTTGAAGAAGATTTTACAGTTGAAAAGATCAGCGATGAAAGAATAAATGCATGTTTGGAAAGGAGTGCTTATAAACTTGAATTTAATGATGTTGTAGCAAACGATGTCATCTTTGTACTTGCTTTTGACTGTATTCTATCCGTGTTCAAAGAACACACACACACACACTCCATTGTGTATTATTCCTGTTTTTGCGTCTAATGTATATATAATTCTCCTCTACTGGTTGTGATATTTTTATGTTTGAAATAAATATTTATAAATCACATATGTATTATCCCTGTTTTGCACGTAATATATAGATGTATTTTGTATTTTGATATATATTAAATAGACAGAAAACATAGTTGTGTTTTATTTCTTGTTTACACCATATAAACAAATATTAATGGAAATGAAGGGCATATGAACGAAACAGCGTGTGTGTGTGTGTGTGTGTGTGTGTGTGTGTGTGTGTGATCAACTTTGATGCTTTAGTGACACGACGGGTCTCAAACTCCACTTTATTTGTACAGTTACCAATTTGTATGTTTCGTGGATACATTAAGTATATATATATATATATATATGAGCATTCTTTATCCCCGTCTGTGTGCACAGAGAAAAGTCTGAGCCCTATTCAAAAGACCTCGTGAAGGATCGGGGGTTCGCCAGCGCCAAAGAGCTTTGACGAGTTTTTTTTATTGTTAAATATATATATATAATTTTTTTAGGGGGTTAAAACCAGTCTCTTACCTTGTTGCATGTAATGTTGCAATGTTGAATGCAATTGCATTGCACGCGGCATTTTTAAATTATCCTACTAACGCATGAAACTCGACGTTTAAGAGGCGAATGAATTTAGGTGTTAAACATTTTTAATCGGTTTCATAACGTAAATTACGATAGTTTCTTTAACTTGAACGATAGGAGCATGATGAGAAATAATTGTTTTAAAATTAGAGGTAAAAGATTTGAGACAAAGGTGGAATAGCCTCTCCGCGGAGCGCATCGTGGCAAGCATTTCAGTTAATATGTTTAAGAATAGGTTGGATAGGTAGTTTAGTGGCATGAATTTGCATTAAAGGTTGGGTAAATTGGCGATGTGATTTTTTGTTAGTATAGGGAGTGGCCGAATTTCATTTTGTTTTCAGTGTAGTAGTTCTGATCGAGTCTAGTTACACAGTACTGGGAGTTCTCAAATGATACCCCATTGGTAGAGATGGGAAGCTTGCTGGGAATTCTCGGGAGTCATGATATCCGAATAGTTATTATTAAAGTATGAGGGCCACTTAATATATTTTGCCCCACCTTTTTTTTGTTCTTTCCAAGTTTCCTTGTAAATTCCAGAAATTTTGTACACAAGTAATTACATACTTTTTCACAAGTTTTTATTTTTCCACATAGTCTCCATCCTTTTCTACGGCTTTCCTCCACCTCGAAAAAAGGCCTTTATTCTTTGCTGGTAAAAGTTCGCTGGGTTCCGCTCGAACCACCTCTTAACCTCCTCAACAACCTCATCGTCACTCTGAAACTTTCTTCCACGAATAGCATCCTTCATTGGCCTAAACAAATGGAAGTCTGAAGGTGCCAAATCCGGGATGTATGGAGAGTGGGGTAACACAGTCAAGCGTATTTTTGTGATGGCCTCCCTTGTTTGCAAACTGTTGTGTGGTCTTGTGTTATTGTGCAAAAGAAGGACGTCTTCCAGTTTTCTCTCCGATCGAACTCTCTTTATATGTCTCTGGAGTCTCTGTAGGATAGTAATATATGCCTCTGAGTTGATTGTTTGTCATTTCTTCATAATGTCCACCAGAATCACCCCTTTCATGTCCCAGAAGATGGTGGCCATAACCTTTCCAGCAGAGGCAACCATTTTGAACTTTTTCTTGCGTGGGGAGTCTGCGTGATGCCACTCCATGGATTGGCGTTTTGTTTCAGGTTGAAAGTGGTGTACCCAAGTCTCATCCCCAGTCACAATTCGTGAAAGGAAGTCATCCCCTTCTGTCTCGTATCGAACCAACGACTCAGAAGCAATTTCTTTTCTTTGGGCTTTGTGATTTTCAGTCATTTTGCGAGAAACAAACCGTGAACACACTTTTGAGTATCCCAGTTGCTGAATTATCGTATTCACACTTCCTTCACTAATTCCTAGCTCCAGTGATAGCTCTTTGTATGTGACGCGCCGATTTGATCGAATGATGCTGCTAGCACGTTGCACAGTGTGAGATGTCACAGCCGATGCCGGGCGACCGCTGCGTGGCTCATCATCGAGGCTGGCTCTCCCTCTCTCCGATGATCTCACACGTTTAGACCAGCGTCCAATTGTGCTTCGGTTAGCAACAGCATCTCCGTAAACGTTTTGTAGACGTTTGTGAATATTTCCAACTGTTTCCTTCTCTGCGGTTAAGAACTCGATAACAGCTCTCTGTTTACGACGCACATCACTGTCAGACGCCATTTTCGAAACTACGTTAACCATCGGTTTTATACAAGGGCTTTTGAAAGCAGTTTTATACCAGGAGTGGAGGTTCAAACTGGGAAAATCCGGTTATGTGAAGCGCAGAAAGTTCAAACTTACGGCCAAAAAAACATTTCAGCCCCATGGCCTATTATTTAGCTAAGAGAAAAGGGTGGAGCAAAGTATATTGAGTGCCCCTAGTATATAAGGATGGCTTCTCTTTAAGTACATAGTGTTTATTTATTGAGATAGAAGTAGTGATTTCTATTAAAAGATGTAAATGTAGTATGAGGCGCTGGTCTGGTCTGGTTACAGAGCACTGGGTGTTGCCATTGTGGGAAAGCTGGGCAGTCAAAACTTTTGAATAAACCTATAAAGAGTGGTTATAAAGGAAGTTGGTTGGGGTGGAGTTGGGGGTGGTGATGTTCCTGTTTCTTTTAAATGTAATAGGAGGCGCTGGTCGGGTCTGGGAGTCAGAGCACTGGGAGTTCTCAAATAATAGGCTTTCTTACTTTTTTATTTTTATTTGTGTTTCTAATAGATGAGAATTCTCGAGAGTCAATAGCTCTGAATAGCCCATTATTGGTTTGAGAAGCCATTCCTCTTTCCTCTTCTTTCTTACTTTTGCTCTTTCATTTATTTTCATTATTAAAAGGGTGCTACTTGAGGGAAAATAGTTAAGATAGAGTAGAAGTAGTATTGTACCCCTTGTAATAAATGCAGTAGGAGGCGCTGGCGGGATCTGGCTTCAGAGCACTGGGAATTCTCAGACGTTACCCCATTGGTAGAGAAGGGAAGCTTAATGTGATATCTCGAGAGTTAAAACCTCCGAATAGATGTTTTCAATTTTAGAAATGCTACTTGGGTCTATAGTGTAGGAATATTAGTACTTTTTACTTAAATCTCTGAATATCTAACCTAGAACCTAGAGAAAGTTATATAGTTTTATATCAAAGAAGTGATGTTCTCTTTTCCAATAAATGTAGTAAGAGGTGTTGGACGGGTCTGGTTTCAGAGAATTGGGAGTTCTCAGATGATGGGAAGCTTGATGAGATCTCTTGGGAGTCAAAACCTCCGAATAGTCATACTCATGTCCAGGGAAGCTACTTAATCGTAGTGAAACTTTAGTTTAAATATTGTGCATCAAATTTCGCAATAAAAATAAATCAATTTTGATAATGAAAATTATGCATATTATGCATTAGTATTCCGCATTATGCATGGGATATTTTTAAATTGTAGGTCTGGCCAGTTTGAGGTACCCATTGGACCAGTACTCCTTAATGTTTACTTAAAAATTCCCTCCTACACTTTTCTATGCAGGAAGGAGGTGTCGAGGACAAATGCCAGCAAAAGCCTCCCCCCCCCCCCCAAACATAGAAGAAGAAGAGAGCCAAAATCAAGGTCAGGAGTTTTCGAGATGCCTAGACACTCTGCGTTTGAAAGATGGGAGGTTATAGACAGGAGGAAAGATGGATTCAGGAAGATTGTTCCAGATTTGACCGGTCGAGTAAATGAAAGACTAAAAAAACCGATTACCCTTGATTAGATAGTTGGACAGAAAAGGAATGAGAAAATGTAGAAAGTCTGGTACTGCGTGCTCTTCTTAAAGGAGAGGCATGCAGTTAGAGAGTTTAGAAGTGCAATGTCCATTACAATAGCGATAGTAAAGAGAGAGTGAGGCCACATTGCGGCGAAGAGAGAGAGATTGAAGACAATCAGTAAGAGGCGGGAATTGAAGAGACGAAAACCTTTGATTCCAACCGGTCAAGTACGGCTGTGTGGGTTGAGCCACCTTACACATGAGAAGCATACCCCATACAGGGACGAACAAGACCCCTGTACAGAGACAACAACTGAGTGGGGGTGGAGAAACCGCGGACGCGATACAGCAAATCTAGCCTCTTAGAAGCTGTTTTATTAAGAGAGTATATGTGATCTTTCGAGGAAAGATCAGAAGAAAAGGAAACGCCAAGATTGTGTGTTGTTGAAGGTAAGGGGATAGTCGTGTGGAAGATTGTGACAAGTAGACAGATGGAGGAGTTGAGTTTTTGAGGCAATGAAAGCCTCAAGGTTTTCTCTGCCCCAATCAGATATAGCAGAAAGATCAGAGGTCAGGAGTCCCATAGCCGCCCAACGCGAACCATGGAGTGACTGCTTTGAGGGACGCTTTGAGAAACGGGTGGAGAAGTGAAGTCCCCCTCCACTTTAGAGACTCATCTGACTGTTTTGTACACCACATAGTGTGATCAACCATCGAGAAACTCATTTTATGATCACTTACCCCATAAACACTTCTAATAACGGGTGATCACCCACAAAACACGTTCATTTTCCATAAGGGACAAGTACGCAAGGATAGTTACAGGGAGCTCTCCACTGATATTCCTTGCCGGAAATAGGTTTTCTCTGCTCTCGTGGTGGCACGACACCGCGAAGTATGAACAACTCAGTATATCACTTGCCGGATAAACACCTTTCACGGCGGGAGACCCTAGTTGAAACTTGTGACATTCAAAGAGTTGGCAGACACATACACATGACAGACATCCAATTACTGAAAATACGCTCAGACACTCGCCTACCTTATTAATAGATTAAATAAGTATTTCATAGAAATACATAGTATTATCTGATAATCGCACAAGTATATGATAAACCATCGGTACGGTGGCTTTGGCAGGCTACGGACAAATGATGCAACTTCAAAATAATGACTTCTTGTGCAATATAAATGAATAAAAATTCTTAAAAAAAAATACATGGGGTAGATTAGACTAGTAGGTTGGTATTCATGCTATCCTTTATATTTCGCTGTCTTCTAATGCGTAACTGTGTACATGAGATAAGTGTACGCATGGTGTAAATGAACTCTGAAGCTATCTTTTTCATTATACTTTTTCCTGCTTTCCTATAAATCTTCTGTCAGCAGTGGCTGAAGGAGGATGGAGAGACCCTTATCTGTTCTATACTTTACTATTACTACTATTCCTGTGTAGTAATTCCCATTTCTTCCCTTTTATAATTCATTATTTTCTTTCCTTTCTATTATTACTTGTTTTCTCTGTCTCTATACGGACGCGGCTGACGGGTGAGCCGGTGAGCATCATCATAATTTGAACAAGGCGAGGGAGACGGGGGATTAACTATACACATAATTAACACTTTACTGACATTTATTTATTCTGAAACACTTTTAGATAAACGGGGTAATGCGAGGGGCGAATTAACGTTAGCATTTTAGTCGGAGAGAGACAGGAAACAATATTCTAAATTTACAAAAAACATCTTAATAACAAAAAACATCTTATTAGGCAGCGGCCATCCGATCACTGGGGGGCATTTCTACCCATCCTCCGCTTGGGCAGCATTTTAGTATTGCCAACTAGTATTTTATAAACAAACCATTATTTAACGTAATTACATTTCTTATTAAACATTATTATCTTCTTTATTAAACAAACATTATTAAATTCTTATAAACAAAACATTTTAATTCTTAATTAAACATTCCTACACACATCACCCCCTTGAAAATAAGTTTTACACAAGGGAAACTTATTAATATCGTTTAGCAAATTTATTTATTTATTCAACAAAGTTAGTTATTTTGCAGTTTTTTCTTTAACAAATTCAAAGTTGAATAGAGAAGAAATCATTAGAATGACAAATTCCACACATCAGATATTTTCTATCATTTTATAAAAATCGAAAGAAAAATTTTATAATTGTCACAACATTTGCATGAAATAACATTTTACACTAATAATCAAATTTACAACCTATAACAAAACTGTTACGTGAAAAATAAAGGATAATTTTCTTAACAGATTACAACAAATTTCAAGTTCACAATCTATTCCAGCGTTTACTCATCAAGATCGCTTTTCATTCGAAACAATTATTTATACAGTTATACAGTTACTATCAGGGCAACATAGAAAGAACGCGAAAACATTTATATAAAATACTGACCAGAGCGCACATACTATTTGACGAAACGAAACAAATATGGGTAATAATAGTCCCTTTCACTTATAATTTCATTACATAATAATCAGTACATTAATTGCTGGACGTTGTTTAGATCACAATCTGCACAGTTGACTACACTCTTCTTCAATTTTCAATCGCAGCTCTCCTGCTCACTTCGCTAGAATGCAAAGGGTTGCATCACCATGCAACAGGTCAGCACGCTTGAGATTCCGCTCTCTCTCCAAATTGGCGAAAAAAAAAAAACAAGAGAGACGTCCAATTCTAAGAGGATCAGGGGGTGGAGATATCTGAAAGTGGAACCACGCACCGGGATTGGACGAAATTTTGCAATTCTAGAAGTCGACGAAGAAACTCGCCTCTCTCATCTCAACTTTTGTCGGTGAACGCTGCTCTTGCTGCTCTTCCTACGTCCTGCTGAGGGACTCTCTTACTAGCAATAATCAAGCGATCATTTCGCCGTAGGCGGTTTCACAACGAACCTGCTGTATGACTGTATGGAGAGTAAAGCCTTAGACACTCGTTCATACTCTCGCGGTGGGTGTGCCTACTGAATGCTAAAACACATATTTAGCGAAGCATTGAGAAGCAGGAACAGGACTGCCCGAAAACTACCAGTAGACCATCTTCGACCGAAACTGTCCTGCGCCAAGTCCCTGCGGATTCGGTTTCTCTTCTCTTACTCTTCTCTTCTCTTCTCTTCTCTTCTCTCTCTCTCTCATCGTTGATCGGTCACCTAAATCGGGTCAACTAAACTCAACGGATGGAATTCGGATCCAACTTAGTTTGTTCCAAATCGAGCCTCTCGAAATTTTGACAAAAAAAAAAATATTCGAAACGTTTATACTGCTACTGATTATCACTTCCTATTTAATTTACTGGATTTTCTTGACACTTCACTTCGAAACAATAACTATAATTTGCTCTGGCCAAATTCACGGAAAACTATTACAAATTTTACAGAATTCACAAAAATTTAATCACGCCCTAGCTACCAATAAGGTCACTTATGGCAGGTACATCGGAGAAGATAATAAAAAAAATCATGAAACGCAACGAAACAATACTGCATAGTAGAAATATAAAAGCGCCCCTATATAGTAACTGTTGTTATAATTTAACAAATATTATTATTCAAACTACCTTCAGAAATTACATCGACACATTTAAATACAAAAGACAAAAATGAAACCCATAAACTTCATGTCATCAATTCCCAAAAATCATGAATCCTCTTACACTTTGTGGGGAGCACACAAAGATTACAATAGCGCTATTGGCAATCTAAAAGGCTCCATCTCCGGTCAACACTGAAGCTAAGGTTTCATTTGCACAAGTAAACCCAAATGAAGTTTAAAAAATAACGCAATTTTCCAAAACAGTCATTAAATAAAAAATTTTAAATATTAATACCGAAAATTAATTTAATACATTAATTCCAACCTGCAACGCTAAATTTCATAGGATGAAAACTCGTAATTCAGAAATTACATCTGAGAGACAACTCTCTCCTTCAAAACAAAACCCAGTATGGTCTGTAAATTACAAGAATTCCAGTAATTTATCGTTTCCAAGTGAAACTAAATACAAATTTACATCGTTATTCTAAATAAGAACGGATATTATGAACCCAGAACTAAAGCAGAACCTACTACGTAAACAAAAAGCGAACCTCTATAAAAATACTCCTAACCGAATGGAACTGCATTACATCACGATATAATTTTGTAATATTTTCTTTGCAAACGCGCGAACATAAAAATAAATTTTTTCATTATTTATACGCAAATTACAATGTTAAACAAAAACACTCATCACCATAAAATCCAATTTCAGAATAAAAATGTAATCAGCCTATCCGTACAAAATATCACTTGGTATTTTCATTAAAATTAAAAGAAAAATAGACAACAACAATCAGCCCGCCTATAAAAATATAAAAAGTAATGAATATATAAAAAAGTAAAAAAAACAAATCCTTTTATAACAAATTTAGCTTCTTTTGACGTCTCACGCAATATATACTATATACGGCAAGCAAAATAAACTTGAACAGTCCGAATCAACCCAGTATAAATTAGTGTATTTAACGATTATTTTTCGACTTTTAACCTAAAAGTACAATGATTAACAATGATCTACCTTAAACTAGAAAGCGAAAAACGAAAAAGCAAAATTAAACTACAAAGCGATCCTTCAAAGTATACACATATGATGGTCATGTGTCGCCTGTAAACCTTAAACTATACACATCTATCGAAGAATAACCTTAAAAACTGTCTTCTAGATATTGGAAAATTTTGTTACTTATTTAATCTCTTACAATGTTCTACTCTCTCTCTCTCTCTCTCTCTCTCTCTCTCTATATATATATATATATATATATATATATATATATATATATATATATATATATTACCTAGAAATGCGTTACAATATACGAACCAACTTTTGAAACCGCGTTTAATTGCATGTAAATTTTAGTCATATAAGATATAAGTGTGAATTTTCTTTACTAATTTTAATTATTATTATTACAAACACAATTATTTCTAATGCCGAAAGCATAAACACAAAACAATTTTTAAACACGAAATAGGCAGGCTGTATAGAGCAATAAAAGTTGAGGGAAAGAAAAAAAGAAATGAGTCATCGGACAGCAATTTTAAATGTATCTCTCTCCGACTGAACAAAACGAAATCTAAATAAACGAACTGAGGACGAATCAATCAATGAGAAAAAAAAGAAAACAAATGACTCTCGAAATTCGACTCCACATTATAACGGCCTCGACATGACGACTCGGAGAAATTTGAGTCGGAACGGATTGGAAACATTTTGACCGTGAAAATTACGAAAATGCGCGCTATGAGAAGAAATTTTGAAAATGAGGGGCGCTATCTTGAATCATCGCATTTTGAAGGAAAGGTAATCAGAATTTCCTTAATTTTATAAAGACTATAAAACGGGTAGCGAAACAGAATATCTATAATTTTCTTCGTAAGTAGAACGTGCGAAAATGCCCTTATTTTAATTTAATAGACACTACTCGTGATTAATCGAAAGAACACACGCACAAATTTTCAATTCCTATTCATGACACGAAAGAATGCAAAAGCTTATGTTAATAAAGGAGTGCGGGGGTTCGTATTATTAAATTGATAACAATTTAATAAGATTAGCTGCCACCAAATAATGTCGTGATTCCCATTCCTTCCCTTTTATAATTCATTATTTTCTTTCCTTTCTATTATTACTTGTTTTCTCTGTCTTTATACGGACGCGGCTGACGGTTGAGCCGGTGGGCGCCATTATAATTTGAACAAGGCGAGGGAGACGGGGGATTAATTATATACTTAATTAACACTTTACTGACGTTTATTTATTCCGAAACACTTTTAGATAAACGGGGTAATGCGAGAGGGGAATTAACGTTAGCATTTTAGTCGGAGAGAGACACGAAATAATATTCTAAATTTACAAAAACATCTTAATACCAAAAAACACCTTATTAGGGCAACGGCCGTCCGATCACTGAGGGGCATTTCTACCCATCCTCCGCTTGGGCAGCTTTTTAGTATTGCCAACTAGTATTTTATAAACAAACTATTATTTAACGTAATTACATTTCTTATTAAACATTATCTTCTTTATTAAACATTATTATCTTCTTTATTAAACAAACATTATTAAATTCTTATAAACAAAACATTTTAATTCTTAATTAGACATTACACCAGTGTGTGAAAGCTTTACACGTCTATAATTGTAAGCATGGTATAAGTTTTGATTGTTCTTTTTTATTCGCTACTTTTAACTTTTCTACTTCCTGTTTGGGCTAGCCTAGAGTGGATCTTACGGTTTTTGTTAGTTTGTAACTCTGTAACATATATTTTTCGGCCACCTTGTGCATATACAAATATATTTGTGTGTGGGGGGGGGGGGGAAGAAACGGCTCATAACATCATTTGTAAACTAGAAGAAGAGCATAAGGCAAGAATTCGCTTTTCAACTAGCGACCAGATCTTCAATATGGTTTGTTGCTATGGAGTGATTCAGTGCTATCCTTCCATATTTTAGGATACCAAGAGATTAACAGCCTCCAAAATACATCCTAAACAAATAATGAGAATGAAACTTACAGCGGAAACTCATGCATGACGGTCTAGGAATATAGACCTTTTCTTTTATTATCTGAAAGATTATACAATATACAGTATATAGATGTCGATTATCGTACGGTAAATCCAAATCGTAGATATAGTTCAATCTCATAATACCCAAGGGGCTCTTTCACGAATGAATAAAATCGCTTGGCGTCAGTGCTAGTGGTTTGTAAAGTGTTAAAATGAAGACGTTTTATCGAATTTCTCAAATGGTTTGTTGATTGAGCCAAATTTGGCCGAGATATCTAATAGCGCGTTTAACGGATAACATTGAAACCTCTTCTTACCGGAAATCACCTGAGCCCGAGTAATTATACAGAATAAGTGGTGAGTCAAACGACAACCATGGGAAGGTGAGAGTCCAACCCAACCTTTGCAACCTGAATCTAATCTCCAACCAAGCAAGCCAGAGAAACTTAAAAAATTAGTGTTGAAATTTAACATAGGTTGATCGATATATGATATATTCACTTATAAGAAATAATGCTTTAAAATTCATTTGGAAACTTCACTTCATTTTCCAAAATGCAATATTCTTGAATTTTTTCCTTGGTTAGTAAGTAAAACCATTGATAGATATAGATCTTCGTTTATTTTTGATCTCAGGGAAAAAAAACTCATAAATAATCACTGTTACTACTTTTGGTTCTCCCAGTCGTCAGACTTGATGGATCAGGGCCTGATCCAGAGTACAATTTTGTGGGGAGCGGTCACCTTCCAGAACCTGAGATTATAATACATTGGCAGGCAACTGGTATGACAGAATTGCCAACGATTATCACATATTCGTTCTGCCTATAAAGAATGCAGGAAAGTTTCTGTTTTTGGTCAAAAAAGTCAATTCCTTAAGATGGCAGTAAGCTTAAGTGTGGCATAAAATTAGCGCAACAACATTTACATTACTATTTTATTAAGCATCATCATTAGGGGCAATGAAAGAAAAATATATATTAAATGGCTCACTTTTGAATATCAATGTACCCCTATATGCATTCTCTTGCAACAGCGATTATTTTTATAGGATGCTTCACTTTAATTTTGTATTGTCTCTTCTTTATGTTTCCGATCTCCTCCTTTCTTTCACTCTCTTTACCTTTAAGGTTTAGAGGCCTCATGGTTTAGGGGGCGATCGCCCCCCTCGTCCCCCTGTAAATCCGCCCCTATGATGGAAGCGACATAAAAAGAGTTTATCAAGTTTATTTCGCGATGAAGAGAAGAAAGATACCGCTGCATTTGAGATGCTTCAAAATTCTAAGTCTGAATTGTTCATCAGTTTCAGTGTTGTTCACCTTGTATGTCCATTAGGGTGGATCGATTTTACATTTTTTCGATTTCCATATTCTAATAGAGACAAAAACTTGCGCATGCATGAGAAAATAGCCCCTGCAAAATCTTAGCTTAATAGGTAATCATCTTCTGCCCCCGGCAGAGCGATGAAAATCATATTTTAGTAGTCAAAAACGTATTTTTCTTATAATTTTTAAAATATTTCAATATGCATCAAAATTATTCCTAATAACTATAAAGTCGATGAAAAAGACCTCATATGATCGTTTTTCCAAGCGCGTTGTCCTACGTTAATATCTTTTGCCCCCGGCAACAACGTCAAATGTTGAAAAAATAGGTAATTTATATACATATTTTCAGATCGGCTCTTTGTCTTAAATAATGCATTTATATATTTCCCATAGCATTTATATCGTTGCTTAGGCATGAAATAACACACACGCAAAATCCCAGTACATGGGGCATTTCACTCCTGCATCAGGTTCTGCCACTGCAATAACATCAGGTATCATCAACTTTCTAGAGACTAACAATATTAGCACGGACGACATTGTGGCTATCGGCTGTGATGGTACCGCAGTGAACACGGGTCGAAAGGTGGAGCCATTCGTATGATTGAAATGAAACACAAAGGCCAGTTCAGTGGATCATATGCCTATTACACGGTAATGAATTATCACTGCGACACCTCATTCAAGACTTGGACGGCAAAACAACTGGGCCAATGTGCTTTACTGGACCAGTTGGAAAACAACTGAACGACTGCGAAAACTTCCAATTACAGAATTCGATGCCATTCCATCTCCCGACATTGACATAGATGATGCCGAGTTGAGCACTGACCAAAATATTTGTTAGGCATCTACAGAGCAGTGTCGAGCGGTAGCTGCTCTTCAGCTCTCGCGGCTCGAAATCCAGGTAAGATGGCGCATTCCAGGTGGCTGACAACAGCAAATAGATTTCTGCGCCTCTATGTTTCAACCAGTGAACCCTCCAGCACCTTCAACGAAATTGTGCGATTCATTATGACAGTTTACGCACCAATTTGGTTTAAGATAAAGAAAAACTCCAGTTTCACTGAGGGCGCAAAACATTTTTTCGAAATGATGCGTCTCTCTCAGACCATGCCTCAAAGATCTAAGACAATCGCCAACAAAGTCCTCCGTAGAAATTCTTTCTTTGCTCACCCAGAAAATATTTTGATCTCCATGCTACATGCCGATGAGCAACACATAAGAGAATTGGGATGGAGAAGAATATTAAAAGCACGATCAAAACAATCACCAGCGGGGGAAATTCGAGCCTTCGCCATGCCTGAGCTGCTCTACGATAGTCAAAACTATTACGAAATGATCAACTGGCAAACGGCTGAGGTGACCGAACCCCCCGTTACAAAAACAATACCTGATACCCGAATAAAAGAGTTTGTTGAGACGGGAGACCAGCCTGATGGACTGATCCCACTATTCCCTTGTCATACTCAAGCGGTCGAGAGACTCATCAAATTAGTAACCGAAGCCTCTGCCAGTGTAAGTGGAATAGAAGAGAGGGACGGATTCATCCGCTCCCGTCTTCACTCCCGAACAAAAATTCCACGATTTGATTCTAAGAAAGATTACCGTATGTAAATCGACATGCAGCCAAAGGAAGGGTGGTTTGGGCTGGATAGGGTGGAACTCGACGTACAGCCACCTCCTCGTGGTGAGTTCTGGGTTGCTAATTTTATAAAATTAGCAAGCGAGGAGCTGTACTTAGTACTTATCGTACTTATAACATCGCATTAACGTAATTATAATCCACACTTAGACTTTTCTCGGGGACAGAAGATATTACTCTAGAGTCATAAAATTTTGCGTGTTATTTCATGCCTAAGCAACGATATAAATGCTATGGGAAATATATAAATGCATTATTTATGACAAAGAGCCGATCTGAAAATATGTATATAAATTACCTATTTTTTCAACATTTGACGTTGTTGCCGGGGGCAAAAGATATTAACGTAGGACAACGCGCTTGGAAAAACGATCATATGAGGTCTTTTTCATCGACTTTATAGTTATTAGGAATAATTTTGATGCATATTGAAATATTTTAAAAAATTATAAGAAAAATACGTTTTTGACTACTAAAATATGATTTTCATCGCTCTGCCGGGGGCAGAAGATGATTACCTATTAAGCTAAGATTCTGCAGAGGCTATTTTCTCATGCATGCGCAAGTTTTTGTCTCTATTAGAATATGGAAATCGAAAAAAATGTAAAATCGATCCACCCTAATGTCCATATTCGATCGCATTCGCATGCTGTCGTCCGCAACCGAATAAGTGTTAAAGTTCTTCACTGGCTGAACTGCGGATTAAGTTCTAAGTGGGTTTTAAATGTTTTCTAAATGGGTTAAGTTCTAAAATCAAATGTTCTCCTAAAGGGTTATATAGGGTGCCACATAAGTTACTACATCTTAAGTAAATTAATAACTTCCTGAATATTATCGGCCTATATCAAAGAACTAGGATTTGTTTAAAGCTTGAAATTTACTCTTTCGATGGGTGAACGGAAAAGTTTAGCACACCTTGAACTCCCTCTCATTTAAGCAAATAATCATGCGAAGGTCAACAGAAGGAATATGGAAAACGTTAACCATGAGGAGACGAGACAACAGGCAGTATATTTCCTACGAGAACACAGAAGTGATTGTAAAAACAATTCTAAGCCCCAGCTAACCTTAAAACTCTTAAATATCGCAACATAAAGCATGCGCTAGAAGTGTAGAATACACACTTAGATGCAAAAGATGACACTTCAACGCACGTTCTTGCTCACGTGCCTTAGGTCTCTTGCCCTACACGAACGCAGTTAGTGTAGGTGATGTCGGGCGTAGAAGTGGTATGCGTTTGAGAGTTCCTAGATTGAATACTGGAAGGTGCGTGCTGCGCAAAAGCTCCTGTTTTGTGGCTGTAAACCTCATTTCATTGTCTACTGCTGTTGGTTTTCAGATTTTTACCGTGATGTTCTCATCATTATTTGCTTAAATTAATGAGATATTAAAGTTTGGTGAAGTGTTTTATATACCACTTTGAAGAGAAAACTTCAAGCTTTAATTAAAGGTTAGTTTGTTGATATGGATTTAATGTTAGAAAATTGCTAATTTTTAAATTTAC
Organism: Bathynomus jamesi; assembly: GCA_023014485.1. Classification (NCBI taxonomy): domain Eukaryota; kingdom Metazoa; phylum Arthropoda; class Malacostraca; order Isopoda; family Cirolanidae; genus Bathynomus; species Bathynomus jamesi. The sequence continues at coordinate 752,036 of JAJOZX010000304.1, forward strand.
ATATACCTAACTTTAAGAACACTCTGTAGATTGCTCTTGAGAGGTAATAGTAGGAAAAACATGGCCACCAATCTTGGCTAGTCTATGACGACTGATTCTATAAGACATTTTTCTGCAATGATTTTCGTTCATTTCTACATTTTTCCTTACGGCTGTTTTTTCGTTTGCCCATTGCCACTTTGTGGTGTCTCTTGAACCTTGAAGCAATTGTACAGATTTTGAATCCTCATAAAAAGTTAAAGTCGCCTTCTCATTCCAGTATCTTTTCTCAGAGCGTTATCCTTCAGGACCATCATCTATACACGACAGCAAAGTGAATGAAAATCCATCCTCTCTTTTCGTTACACATACAATGTTATTTGCAGATCGAATAAACTTGCCCCTGTTAACCCATTCTTTTCCACCGTATTCGACTGAGTACAGCTTTAAAATTGGCGCTCCTACACACGTTGAATGTTTAGTAACATTGTTAATAGTTTATATTATCTCTTTAGGCCTAGTACTGTTCATTCCACCGTAATAAATAGGTTAATTTTTATCACGTGCTTCACAAACGAAATTTGTAATTGAAAAATATAAGTAGGTAAAATTGGAATTTTCCCTTTATTTGTCCTCTATTCATCAAAATATCAAAAGATATTAAAAGTTTGCTTGGTAGATCTTCCATGGGATCTAATGGGTTAACCAACTAACACTACCCATTCTATCAATTATTTCTAACTTTTTCTTTTTCTCAGATAAAGATTCTGCTTAAATTCTTAAAAATTGACCATTCACTAAACAAGTTAGTGCTACAATATTTTTAATTCATGTAACGTTGTTATTAAATTTATCGTACACATGTAACTTTCAATCAAACAAAAGCAAAACATTGTAGCATTACCATACAACATGCAAGCCGGTGTCAGTCAGAAATACTATTTTTCTAGTTTCCCACCTAACCTAAAATAATCTAACCTAACCCAACCCATCCGAACTTCAACTCTAACATAATTAACCTATCCCCCATTTAACTGAGCCTGTCTCAATTCTAACCTTATCTAATCTGACCTAACCTTAAGTTAACCGAGCTTAACTTAACCTAATTTTTACATAATCTAAGTTATTCCTATCCTTACTTGTCTTATTTATTATCTCTAACCTAACTTCAACGTAGCCTAACTTTACCTCACCTCACCATTCCTTAACGATCTTTTACTGAAGGATAGCTTATTTCCAATTACCTAACATGTACTAACCTAACTTCACTTAATTTAATCTAGCCTAGCCTCACCTACCGCATCGGTGGTCATACCTTACCTATTCCCACGTCACTCTAATTCGGTTCACCGGTTACGACATGGCCACATTACAACACCATTAACCGTAAGATCAGCGAGGTTAAGCAGTGGCAGGTCTCTTCAATAGTTAACCTTACCTAACCTAACCTAACTGAGCCAACCTGCCCTAACTATGCTTAGCAGAGATTCACAAAGATTAGAATAGATTTTTACTCGAATTGTTGTAGCAAAATTAATTTAAAGTAACTGAACTTAACTTAGTCTAACCTAACCTAACTTAAGCCAACACTCATAGCCTAACCTAATCTTACCGTCATAAATGAACCTAAACTAATCTATAGTAACCTTTCGTAATATGATCTATCCTATTCTAACTAACCCAACTAACCTAACCTAACCTAATGGGGACAAAAATTCAACTCTCAGGAAAATTTGTATATGTGAAGGCATGCGAATTATGTAAGGGTTAAAAACAGATAATTCTGGTGCGACACACACACACACACACACACACACACACACACACACTCCATTTTATATTGCAAAATTATTTTTAAAAAAATTTAGAAGAAAAATCGAATATATCATTTTAGATTTTTTCTTGATGGAAATTTCATTTGGCGTAGCGCGTGTCCTCAATATTTCATTTTAGCTCATTAACAGGAACGCAATAGCAATTTTTTCCTTCTTTTTCGCAAAACATCCCGATAATACGCGTTTGAGAGACGTTCCAACCAATAACTTCCCGTCATTTGAGATTCTCAATAACGACGCATCGACGGAAAATGAATCCAATGAAACTGATGTTCTAATTACTTTATATGAGAAGATATTTATTCCATACTGGAGTTCCGTTTACTCTAAAGCAGCGGTTCTCAAACTGTAGTACGCGTACCCTTGGGGATACTCTCGAGGTCTACAATCGATACGTGACACAAAAGAAGAAAAGAAAAAAGCTAAATTTTTATTTGTCCGAAAATATAAAAATATAGTGTTACACTTAGTTTTTAAAACCAGAATTAAATATATTAACAATATTTTATGTAGTTCTAATATTGATTAAATTTATAATATTAAGTTATACAGAGTGATGAATAAATGTGTTTCATAAATAGCAGGGTGTATTCTTGAGACAAAAGTAAAGAAAAAAAGACCATATAAACATACAGTAGGTCGAGAAACCTGTAGGTTTCGAGCTATAACACGCCACAGAAAAATAAAACTCCTAAAGATTTTTTATATTTTATGCAAATACACAGTGTGATACATTTGCTTCATTAAGTAAATGTTCGAAATTCTTTCCTGCTTCTTGAATGCATCCCCCAGCAGGTCGCAAAATAGGATAGAGGAGAGATAGTTAAAGGGGGAAAAATGAGTGAGTATGAACAAGTGAGAGAATGGTGGTTTGAGGTAGTTTATGATGAATGTGATAAGTAGAGAGAGAGAGAGAGAGAGAGAGAGGGGGGTGGGAGAGTGGGTGCTGAGGCATGCATTCAAGAAGTAGGAAACAATTTCGAACATTTAAATTTAATGAAGCAAATGTAGGACACTGTGTATTTGCATAAAATGTAAACTATCTTTCGGAGTTTCACTTTTCTGTCGGTGCTATAGCTCGAAACCTACGGGTTTCTCGACCTATGTTTATATGGTCTTTTATTCTTTACTTTTGTCTCAAGAATACACCCTACGATTTGTGAAACACATTTATGCATCATCCTTTATATAATATTGCCAACTTCCATAGCTAAGTGGGTAACACCATTTCCCTAAAAGGGAAGTGTAGGCACTGAAGTCGGGGGTTCGAATCCCGATTGTGCTGGTAATAATAATAATAATAATACAGGAGTAATGGGCCAAGTTAGTTTGACTGAGCACAGTGCCAGTTTCTGGCCGTCCTGAATGATTATTATTACATATAATATTGTAGGAGAAAATTATTGGCACAGGATGAAATAGGGTTGGTGAAACAAGGGAGTGTGGAAGGGGTACGTGAATACAAAATTAGTATCTAAGGAGGTAAGCAGACAAAAAAGTTGGAAAAACACTGATGTAAAACATGGAGAAAAAATATTTGGTTGCAGTAGTCAAACGCTTTGACAACCACGCCACGCAATGACTTCTTTATGTAACCAATCGCGTTTGTTACCACAAAGTTGGATGTAGTTTATGCACCCAAATTAACTATTTAGTTTGGTTGGCAAACAGGTTAAACCATACATTTTCATGATTTTTATAATTTTTTTTTCGTGTGTACATAATCTCATTTCTAGTGCTTAGTTTTGTAAGGAAATTTTTTAATATTTAAGTCAAGAAAAGATAATCATGATAATTAATTTCAGCGAAAAGTCAGTGTTCGATTAATGGAAAAATAGCTGAACTGAAATGACCTCAATAAAATTCGTGTTTGTATGTCCACTGGTTTTTGCATTTGTTATGTAAACAAATCGTGCAAAATATATATATATATATATATATATATATATATATATATATATATATATATACTATATATATATATATGTGTGTGTGTATATGTGTGTGTGTGTGTGTGTGTGTTAACTATTTTTATTAGAAAAATGGTGAAACATAAGTTTATAATGTCCGCAAATGGCCGAACATTTGGGCTAAATTGTGACCACGTCGCAAAACTGCTTCTCGTCAGATCAGCGAGGCTAAGCGATGTTAAGTCTATTCAATAGTTGGATGGGTGACTGTCCTCTTCGTTCAGATGATATAGCGACCTACCTGTAGATGGTTCGGATCCCATGTAAAACTGTAGGGCCCTCCATCACGTGACCTTTGTCATCACAAGGGAGGTTAAACAACCCAAAACAATAGGGGGGGGGGGTGAAGACATTCACTTTAAGTTTGTATGTAAATTCCTTTTCATCTTTGGCGACGCAACGCAGGCTTTCTTAACTCTTATATACACTGTATATAAAGTCAATATTAGATATATAATTACCATAAACAAAGAGTATACGTATACTTTTCACTCGTTTTATACTCCTCTGTCTGCCACTGTACGTTAAAATCCTAATTTTTAAGCCTTTACACGTAAAAGACTCTTTGCTTTAACATACATAGCCATTTAATTAATAACATGAAGCTTTTCTTTGTTAGAGCTTTGGTCTCGTATAATTTTGCTCGTGCATTGGGCATCAATCAACGAGAGAGAAGAAGTGAGTGAATTTAATGACATTGGAACATTCCAAGAACTGTCTTCATTTAAATTGACGAGAAATGTTTTTCATTAACTTCTTTTTTAAATTCCTTTAAAGAGGGAAGATGATGGGGCAAGCAGTCTCTCTCTCTCTCTCTCTCTCTCTCTCTCTCTCTGGTTTGAGACAAACGTTGCGACGGGCTTTTTCATCCATAAGATAGTCGAGGGGTGGAATAGTCTACCCGCTGGGTTCGTAGCGAGCATTTCAGTTAATACGAATATGTTTAAAAATAGGTTGGGTAAGTATTTTAGTAGCATAAATTTGCAAATTATGAATAAATTGGGGATGTTTTTTAGAGTATAGGGAGGACCTTGATTTTCCCCTTTTGTGTTAAATATAGTAGGAGGTGGTGATCGGGTCTGGTTGCAGAGTACTGGGAGTTCTGAAATGATACTCCATTGGTAGAGACGAGAAGCTTGATGGGAATTCTTGGGAGTCAAAACCTCTGAATAGCTTAGTATAAAGGATGGCTACGCTTTAGGTACATAGTGTTTATTTATTAAAATAGAAGCAGTGATTTCCCTTAAGATATAAACGTAGTAGGAGACATTAGTCTGATCTAGTTACAGAGCACTGGGTGTTGTCATTGTGAGAACGTTCAAGAGTCAAAACCTCCGAATAAGCCTAAAAGGGGGGTTATAATGGAAGTTGGTTGGGGTGGAGTTGGGGGATGGTGATATTGATTGTAAATGTATAGTAAGAGACGTTGCTGGAGTTCTCAAATGATAGCCTTTGTTTAACTTTTTTATATTTTTATTTATGCTTCTAATAGATGGGAATTTTCGGGAGTCAAAACCTCCGAATAGCTTCGAGTATATTAAATTTTTAGGGTAAGCTATTCCTCTCCCTTCTTCTTTCCATCTTTTGCCCGTTCCCTTTTTTTCCATTATTACAGGGAACTGCTTGATGGAGGGCTAGTCAGGATAGAGTAGAAGTAGTAATGTTGCCTTTGTCAATGAAAGTAGTAGGAGGCGCTAGTCTGGTCTGGTTTCAGAGCACTGGGAATTCTCAGATGATATTCCATTGGCAGAGAAAGAAGTTTGATGGGGTCTCTAGAGAATCGAAACATCCGAATAGACGTTTTCAATTTCAGTGATGATACTTGGGTACAAAGTAGAGTATTGTTAGTACTTTTTTAGGTAAGTCGTGGTATATTTAACTTAGCTAATTAGAGAAGTTTTAGTTTTAAAAGTAGTGATATCCCCTTTTGCAATAAATATAGTAGGAGGCGCTGGTCTGGTCTGGTTTCAGAGAATTGGGGGTTCTCAGATGATGGGAAGCTTGATGAGAACTCTCGAGAGTCAAAACTTCCGAATAGACATCTTCATCTTCAAAGAAGCTATTTAGCTAGAGTACAATTTTTGTTTTAAATAGTGTATAACAGAATCTCGTAAATAATAAAAATCATACGTATATGTACTCTGTCGGGGGAATTCTTAAACTGGGCTGCTGGGCAGCTGAAGGTGCCTCTGGATCAGTGCTCCTTTATTTAAGTAATTTCTATGTGAAAATCGCAATATAATTACGATATAAATGCAATTCTTAAAGAAAGGGGAGGGAAAATCATTTTCTTGATGTGCACTTTCATGAAAAATTTTGAAGTGCTCTGTGATAACCAGCTGGAGGTGCCTCTGGATCAGTGCTCCCTTATGTAAGTAATTCCAGTGCGAAAAATGGCAATGAAGATAGTAAAAATTTAAAAGCAAATCTCCCGGCACAATGACTTTGTCACTCAGCGGCGAAATGATGGAACGATGAAATGATAACTTTTTGTATATAATAAATAAATAAAAATCCTTAAAAAAAATCATGCTCCAAATTAGATAAAGTAGTTTAGTATTCATGCTATCCTTTATTTTCCACTGTCTTTTAATGTGTAAAATTGGGTACACGAGATACAGTAAGTGTACGCATGGTGTGAATGAACTCTGAAGCTATTCTTTTCATTACATATTTTCCTACTTTTCTGTAAATCTTTATTCACAACTTTATCTGCCAGCAATGGCTGGCGGAGAGAGGGCTTTGTCTGTTAAATTTTACCATTATTATTATTCCTGTGCGAAAGCTTTACACGTATATAAGTATAAGTATGGTATGGGTTTTCAGTATTCTGTATTTTCATTTATTTTCTTATATTCTTTACCTTTCCTTAGGTTAGCCTAGAGTGGATCTTAGGGGCTTTGTTAACCTCTCTCTCTCTCTCTCTCTCTCTCTCTCCTCTCTCTCTCTCTATATATATATATATATATATATATATATATATATATATATCTTTCTCTCTCTCTATGTCGCTTTCTTTTTTAGGGCGCATGAGCTTAAAATTTTTAAACTTGTCTCATGAAATATTTTTCCCAATTACCGAAAGGAGGATGGGATATGTTACACGTTAATGAGAAAGGTGTTCAAACCTGCATGACTTATCTTCAAAAACGATTAAAACTGTGCAAATCTTATAAAAACCCTTATATAATACCCATATAGGAAATGTTTCAAATTAAAATCCTCAAGCAGAAAAATTTTAAAGCCCTCGCGCAAAACCCATTAAACTACAAAACTCGGTTTTTAAACCCAATTCCATCCCTCCAAATCCTATCATCAAACAGAAACCCACGCAGTTCCCTTGAAACCTATGAAACCCTGGAAATCTTTATAGGAGAAGAGGAATAATGGGGTAGGTAGAGGGGAGACAGGGGTACACTCGGAAGGGGAGGGAAGGTAACAAAACGTCCAAACGGGATATTTACGAGGCCATGCAATTTACGAAGGACACAATAAATGGCCTGATGCTAACGCCTCGAAAACCCTGCATGGAAGCGTTTAAAAAGTGAACTAGAATTTATTTGACGCTCTCTCTCTCTCTCTCTCTCTCTCTCTCTCTCTCTCTCTCTCTCTCTGTGTGTGTGTATGTGTGTGTCTGTCTGTCTTCTTACTCTTAAATAAATGTTGATTTCATTACGGCCAAATAAAAGCCGTTTCTGAATCTTTTGATGATAACGTCATTCTTTCTTTCAGGATTCTTATTCACTCGCTATAATGAAAGGATTGGCTATAATGTTTTAAAATTAAGTGATAATGCATTACCAAGGCTTTTTTTCAGTTATTACACTTGGGGGAAAGAGGGTTGGAGGTCTGCTGATAACGGTAAACTGACGTCAAAAACAATGCAGTGTGTGTGTGTATATATATACACACACTGTATATTAAAATAATATAATATATAAAAATAAATATAAAAGATAATGTCAAATAATATTATTATTATATTAATATTAAATTTATATAATGACTATTTAAACTATTAAAATAATTATTTAATAATTTAACTTAATTTAATTAAACCAAATATTTAATATATTTTTATATGATGAAGAAACCTCAATATTTAATCTTGAAAAAAAAATTACATAAAAATACTATAAAAATAAAAACGCATGACAGAAGTTATATAGTTAGTGAATATTTCACTGTTCCCTTTTTTCTCTTTGCCTTTTCCATTATTTGCAAAAATGGGGGTTTGCGGGCAATTTTGTTAGGGAGGGAAGATCTGAGTTTTGGGGGGAAGATTCCCACCCCCCAAGACTTATGAAAAAAAAAGCCCTGTTTACCTACATGGCGAGATGTATATAGTATACACACTTTAACAGCTGATAGCTCAATTGATGTTTCTTTCTTTCCAAGTTAAACCCATTAGAATTAATAATGGCAGTCAGACTAAGCTTTGAACAAAGGAAATTCATTCTAAAATGCTACTGGAAGTGTGAAAACGCAGTTGAAGTGCAAAGACAGTTTAGGAGGGAGTTTCAAACAGATCCACCAACGCGACTTACCATCACTCGAATTAGAGATAAGTTTGAAGCCGATGGAACTGTTCAGAATGTCCACAAGAAGCGTTCCGGAAGACCACGGACATCGACAAGCCCCACAAAGCAAGAAAGAGTACTGGAAACGTATCACCAAAGTCCAAGAAAATCTGTGCGGCAAGCGAGTCGTGAGGTAGGAATTTCAGAATCGTCTGTCCAACGCATTTTGAAGCGCTGTCAATGGAAAAGTTACATTCCAAGATTAGTCCATGCTATTAATGAAGATGATCCGGACCGAAGAGTGGAGTATTGCGAGTGGTACTTGGCACGATGTGGATGTGGATTGGACGAAGGGGTTTCGTAGAATACCCTCCGCGTTCACCAGACCTCACACCACTAGACTTTTTTTATGGGATACTTAAAAGACAAAGTGTACGCTATAAAACCTGCAACAGTCGCTGAATTGAGAGCAGCCATTGAACGAGAATGCACACAAATACCAAACGAAATGTTTCGTGATGTTTGCGATTCCATTGCTTCGCGTTATCAGCAGTGCCTGGACCAGAACGGACGTCAGTTTGAAAACAGGCGTTGACAAAACAATTAAATAATGTCTGTAGATTCTATTACATTTTGAAAATGAAATGTATTTTAATAAACACTGCCTTTATAAGTATTTAAAGTGTGTATACATTTTTTTGGGACGCCCTGTATATATATATATATATATATATATGTATATATATATATATATAATGGGAATGAACTCAGAATGGTCCCCTGAGTTTTTTATGATACACACAGACCGTGCATGGAACAAGGAACTCTTCTGGGATAATTAAATCCACTATAGTCCGAATAAGTAATGGTAAATGACAAATACCATAGTTTTTCTTTTTCATGATGCTAGCCCGACGTGGGCAACGGGTCACTCGCAAAGAGATCCCACAAATATAGCTTCCCTCACCAGCTATCTGCAAAGCAGACAGGATCCATGTCCCAAAGCTGGATCCTGTCTGCTTTGCAGATAGCTGGTGAGGGAAGCTATATTTGTGGGATCTCTTTGCGAGTGACCCGTTGCCCACGTCGGGCTAGCATCATGAAAAAGAAAAACTATGGTATTTGTCATTTACCATTACTTATTCGGACTATAGTGGATTTAATTATCCCAGAAGAGTTCCTTGTTCCATGCACGGTCTGTGTGTATCATAAAAAACTCAGGGGACCATTCTGAGTTCATTCCCATCTTGAAACGGACATGTTATGTGCCTTGAAAAGTGGACGCTCAATTCTACCAGTTGAGGTTTATGTTTTGGTTTTTGGCTAAAATATAATAGTTACCCCTTTTTCTTTGATGTATTCAATCTGACGTGAAGACAGCGAGTCTTTTGCTTATATTGAGGTTCTAAATGTAGCAGGGCTAGGCTGCTTTAAACCCTAGATCCATGTCCCAAAGCTGGATCCTGTCTGCTTTGCAGATAGCTGGTGAGGGAAGCTATATTTGTGGGATCTCTTTGCGAGTGACCCGTTGCCCACGTCGGGCTAGCATCATGAAAAAGAAAAACTATGGTATTTGTCATTTACCATTACTTATTCGGACTATAGTGGATTTAATTATCCCAGAAGAGTTCCTTGTTCCATGCACGGTCTGTGTGTATCATATATATATATATATATATATATATAATTATATAGTGTATATACGAGTATATTAGAACCTGCAAATATGACCACATTTGTAAAGTGACTATCCAACTAAATTGTCCACTTTTATGCATTCTCAACAAAAATCTTATATTTAATGTATTTTTTTCTGAGTATAGTGACCACTGCATATTGTTCATAGTGACCTGTTTTACCCACCTAAAAATAGTTTTTGTTGAGAATCTAATCTGTTAACTTAAAGTGACCGTACTATTTTAGTAAAGCACAATGGTCCTACAACTTAATCCTGTCATAACTCTACTTATAATATCTGGAAAAAAAATTCCACAGTTAGTAATAATAATAATAATAACAATAATAATAATGATAATAATAATAATAATCCTTATTGAGAAAGAAAACATTACATAAGATATTGTCACAGATTTGTGACTATGCTGATAAAAAGCACTAGAATTGTGATCCCATAGCTGATGTGGCTTCTCAGTGCTACCCCAGACTAATAATATTCAAACAGAAAAATTAATTTGTATAACAGAACACTTTAACACTAACAAGACAATATTACACGAGCTTGCCACTCCTTTAATTTTACTTTGGGAATGATTTTCTTATGACTTAATTTTTACTCCGACATTCAAATTTAACTCAATTAGTTGACACAAGATGACTCAGTTTGTTACAGCGGAAAATCTTAATAATGATTAGCATCTACAATTTAGCAATTAGAACTCAATACCTAACTTACTTATTATTCCTGAGATTATACTCATATTAAATGTATATGCAATTTCTTAATAAATTGATACAGACCAATGAAATAGATATGAGGACTATAATTAATTAATCTTACACCTTGAACTGCAATACTCTATATAATTATCACGTGCCCATCACCAGGATCTAAAAATACACTATTGGGCCCTCATCATCATCATTCAGAGCCATACCAATGTTAATTCCAGTTGTAAGCATTTCATTTATGCTTAACCTTATGTACCAGAAACTCTTTTTGAATGCCACACTGAATTAATAAACATTATTTCTGCACCTCAAGCCCTTGTGCTTAGTCTCCAGAGAAATTAGTTTTCTTTTACTGGACAACCAACAACTGGAACGGCTATTTCTCACTTGTCCATGGGTGGGCCCTTCTGTCCTCTAAACCCATTCAAGCTGGGGTAACTGGCAAACCGACATGCTATTCAGTGCCTGATTCTACCTTTAAATAAAATCATATTATAAATATCTGCGTTCTGAAACCATTGCCCCACCATATTCTTACATAACATCCAAGTCTTGCCCTACACACAGTAGAGACATCTTTGATTTACAACAATATGAGAATTTATCTGATCTTAGCCTGTGCAGTATAAGTATATTCATTTACATTCTACTCTTGGCATTCTATTTGGCAGAAATAGTACACCAACTCAATAGATTATAGTGACTTCAAATTTCATGCAAAATGAGATAAGTGATACCGATGCCCTTTTTAGTCATGCCATTTATCCAGAAGGGGATTCAACAAGCTTGCAATTAGCAATCTGGTTTGAAAAGTAATACCTATCGGGTCATCTGCCAAATATCTTAATTTGGACCTCGACTCACAATCTGTTTTACTTAGGTCCTAATTTCTCAAACATTGTCTGCCCTTTCTATGTGGGCCTAGTACCTATTTATTTATTTATTGCCTACTTCACAGATTTAATTAGTTTGATACAATCATAATCGTTTAGGTTACCAAGCTTTACCATTTATCCGGCCCACATCGAGTTTCACAGGAACCATTTATATACATATATATATAGTGTCCTAGGTTATGTGGCAATTTTACATTGATCAGTTGTTCACACGTTACCAATTCTGACCAATCAGGATCTTTGTAACAGATACAGTGAGTCATATATCTCAACTGATAGCTATTGTTATATGTAAATTTGTTGTCCTTACCAAGATTATCTGCTAGATAACTCGCATCTATTTTTCTTTTCACTATAATCAATTTAAAGCTCATCTTATGATGTGTGCAAACAGTATTTCCAACTCAGTGACACAACACTCAATTCCATGGTAGAATGAAGAAAATTTTTTGTTTACTTTGTGTCAGGCCCCAAATCTATTTTGCCATACACCAGATTTCATACTAAAATCCACCAGATCCACTCCCTTACACACAACACCTATTTTGACATGCTACAAATATACATCACAGCCATATAGGTTTACACACTATTAACATCAACGTTTAATTTTGTAGTCTAATTACATCAGTTTCATCTGAATATGACGTTGGGAAGCATAACAGCTTTTCAGCAAAAAATATTTGAGATTCATTTCTATTTTTTACAAAGGAAAATAAGAAATATAAATAGAATTAATGGAAAATAAAATAAAGTTGCATTTAGTTAATTCTGTCATTACAAATGAAAATTGAGATAATCTTCGAATTTATAGAAAAAGAAGTGGTAAACATTAAGGTATAGTGATAGAAATAATAACAGAAATATCAAAAAAGAAAAATGGTTAACAATGCGGTAAACAAAACATGTTGAAATACCAACAATAATTAATTTCCATTATTACAAATTAGAAATGATGATACAATCTTAAAGTTACAAAAATACAGGTAAATGAGGCACATTATAAATATGGGGTAATATAATAGAAACTTTTAACATAATTTATATTACTTGTGATTGCACCCGATTAAAGATTATGAATTTTGCATATAAAATAGGTGATTTTCTTTGTTGAGTAATATTTACAAGTTGCAATATACAGTGTATATATATATATATTTGTTGGTCTAAACATTAATAGGAGTTAATAAAGTGTTTCTTTAGTGATTCGCGAAACAAAATGAATGATGGTGCTTGTCTGATATTTTTTGGTATAGCGTTCCAGATATCTGCCTCTTTGTAGGAGAGAGCACTTCTTGCAATTTACACTGAATAATTTGATTTATGTATGAAATCATTGGGAAGTCTTGCATTATGATTTGATTGGTCTGATGGGGGGTAATCGCCCTGTGAATGGGTGACGTATAGTTTCTATTATAAGTAACTTCTTTGTACATATTTATATAGAGAGTAAGAGTATACAAGTCATTTAGTTTTAGAATATTTAAATTTCTGAACATTGGAGAGATATGAGATCATCTGTTATCATTGTTTGAGAGAGTTCGGAAGTATTTTTTATAGGTTACTTCTAGCGGATATCGTATATATGATAATTCTTTGTACTACCCCATGCTGTGATTCCATATTGTAAGTGTTGCATGAATGAATGAGTAATACAATGTGAGGAAAGCATTTAGGAGAAGTGTTTTTTAGTTTGAGAATTATGTAGAGAAATCTAGATATTTTTTATTTAATATTTTATGTGTGGCTTTTGAAATTTAATTTTTCATCTTACTTGATGCCAAGAACTTTAACTTCATTTACTTTTGCAAGAGGAGTGTTTCCAATTATTATTAATGGAGTGTGCGCGATTAGTTTTTTTAGTTACAATCATGTATGATGATTTTTTTCAAGTTCAGTAAAAGCTTATTTGCGCACATCCATTTATAGACATTATCTTATTGCCTGTTCACTTCATTCATTCGGGAGTTGATATCGTGGTGTGTAGAAGTGAGTGTTGTACCGTCTGTATACTGAATACAGTTTAATGTTGTCGATCGATAAAAATCGAATACTGTACATGCATTAAGAAAAGTAAGGGACTAAGGATAGATCCTTGTGCAACCCCACTTTTCAATACAGCATGTTTTGATGAAATGTCATTTACTTTAACTTACTGGTGACGATGAGAGAGATATGACTTAAACCAATTTAGCATATTCCTCCTCATGTCATATGTGTTTGATTTACCTAGTAAGATATGATGTGAGAGCGTCTCAAAGGCTCTTGACAGGTCGAGGAAAACAAAGATTGTGTTTTTTAAAGTTTAGATTTTATAGATATTTTCTAATAGCATGTTGATAGCATCTTCTTTAAACCCAAACTGCGTTTTTGTCAGGATGTCGTATTTAGATAAGAATTTGAGTAGTCTATTGTATACGATTCTTTCAAATAATTTACTTAAAGTTGGTAATATGGAGATTGGCAGTAATTGAATGGAGAATTCAGAGCTGCCTGATTTGGATACTGGACAAACCCTGGCCATCTTCAGGTAATCAGGGAATACACCTTGTACTATTGACTCATTCATAAGTCTTGTGAGTAGGGTTGCTGTGTTACTTTCTATTTTTGAAAGTAAGTTGTTCAAAAAATTAGCCATATCTTTGAGATCACTGTAGGAAATTCCATTCTATAATAACGAAGATATGGAATTTGTCTTTTTATTTTAGGCTTTAACGTAAACCTTTAAAGTATCCCACAATCATTTAGGATTAGAATTTTGATCAGTATTTTTAAAAAAATAATGGTCCACTTTTGCGGTTTTTATGAGCGAATTTAGTCTGTTACAATACTTTTTATATGTTTGTTCACTGATAATATCATTCTTCCATAGTTTATAGAGAGAATGTTTTCGGTTTCTGCTTACAATGAGGGCTGGAGTGATCCACTGGTTGTTATAGCTATTTTTTGACACGGTTTAATTAGCATTAAATATATCCATTAGTGTGTTTGAGAATGTTTGAAATTTTGTTTCTATTATACAGTTACTTGTAAATAAAATCTATATAAAAAAAAATCAATTTTTTCTGTTTCTCAGAGCACTAAGAGTTGTCAGTCCTGACTTTTTAGATTCTGAGTTATGCAATATCTAGAATAGTGGTACTAAATTATGAGATAACTGTCTTAGGAAAGCTGAGAATAGCTAAAAATGGAGAGTGCAAATCAATCGCATGCAACATGACCAATATTTGAAGCATTGCAACATTACATGCAATAATGGGGTGATGGTTAGACCTTTCAAGGGGGGAGAAGGGGTTATGCATGTACGGGGGTGGGGTTACACCCTCCAAGTAGGGAGAGGGGATTATGCATGAAGAGGGTCGGGGTTTAGACCCTCCAAAGGGAGGAGTAGGGTAACCTAAATAACAACGGTAATAAAACACAAGGAGGAGAGAGAGGAGAGAGAGAAGGAGAAGATCCTTTCGCTGTGACATCTCGGAGCATTTTGAATCCTTCCCTGAACTGTCTGGGCGGCTTTGGCTCACAGCCATTTGAACTAGATGCCAGTCATGCACACCAATTGTATGGCGTAAGCGGCTCACAGCCAGTTCGTTTGGAGGGCAAACGGTCAGGGACACAGCCAGTTAGCTTACAATCCAGCCAGAGAAACAGCCAGTCGCGTAAGCTTTGGAGCATGCATACATATATATATATACTGGAGGATCACTCATAGAACTGTATACATGTATAATTCGGTAACTGGTGCAGTAAAGCCGTCCGCTGGAGCTTTTTGTCGCAAAATGTCGCCTTCTCTGAACTCCCTGGATGGCTCCAGAACCCAGCCAATAGGCACAGCCAGTCGTATATGGTTTAGATAAACACACAATCATGGCATTTACACATACATATATATGACAGCCCACCCAGTCGTATATGGCTTAGACACACACACACACACACACACACACACATATATATATATATATATATATATATATATATATTTCAATAAATTTTAACCCCCAAACTTATTAGAAATTAGGTATACTGGAATAGGAAGAGCTTACTTTACTGATGTGATGATTTGCACTGCATGGCATCAGCAAGCCGTGTGTAGTCCGGATTGTAGCTGCTGATTGCTAGCCTCAAACAAGCATCCAGCTGATCATCTGTCAGAGTGGCTCGGTATTTTGATTTGATGATATTCATGTGTGAGAAGGTTGACTCACAAAGGTAGGTTGATCCAAAAAATGCTGTCAAGTACATGGCACTTTTTCTGACATTCGGATACTTTTCTTCAAGAAGTAGGTGCCAAAAGTTTTCTTCTGAAGACCTGGATTTCATTTGACTGTCGTTTCGCAGAGTCAAAATTTCATTCTCGATTGTAGATATGTCCATATTAAACAATAATACCATTTTTAATGCAATATCATCAATGTCAAAGTTTGCACCAAATGGGAAGCACATGAATGTTGCTACAGGTTCTAGTGTTGCTAAGTCTTGGAACCGTCTGTTGAAGTCTGTAATAACATTCTGCAACTGTTCAACGTATCGAACACTGTCAAACTGGTCGCATTCTTTCCCCTGACTTTCCAGCTCTGACATCATGTTTCTGAAGTTCCGCAGTTGGTGTCGCTGCAGCTGTGAGGATACCAGTTCTAGTTTTTGTTTAAAAGCATTCACTGAGGTAATCATTTCAGCAATAGTTTTGTTTTTACCTTGCAACTCTAAGTTTAGCTGATTTAGAAAAGCAGTAGTGTCAGTCAAAAAAGCTAAATCTAACAGCCACACTTCGTCTTCCAACTCTTTGTAATATGTTTCTTTTAACTTCAGAAAGTCTTTAATTTCAGGTAAGAGATCCTAAACCTCTCCAGGAATTTACCTCTACTTAGCCACATGACATCAGTGTGCAACAAAAGGTCAGTGTGTTCTGCTTTATTTTCTTCTAGCTGAGGCCGGAAGAGACACCTTTGTAGACTTCTCGCCCGAATAGAACACAGAATCTTATGGGAAATATTCATAATTTCTTTAATATTCAACATTTTACCACACAATGCTTGTTGGTGAATTATGCAGTTATAATTAAAGAAGTTTGGAAACCTTTTGTCACTTTTGCACAGGGAGATGAACAGGGCAGTTCTTCTTTGGCAGTCGTTTCCTTAAACACGATTCTAATAAAAATGCATAGCTGTGATGTGTCGATCACATCTGTCGAGTCATCAAACTGAAGTGAAAGGAACACGCAGTCATGTATGTCTTTCTTCAGTTGTTCCACCAAATTCTCATTCATTACTTCACAACGCCGCATCACAGTGTTTCTGGATAGCTGAAGCTGGTTAATAGCAGACAATATTTCTGATTTATTACTGAAATTCTGAAACAATGACTCTGCTGCCTCTGTAAATGCTTCTTTGAATATTTCTCCATCCTGAAAAGATTTCTTGTGTTTCGCAAGTACACGGCTCACCCGAAATGACGCAATCGTTGCTGCTTTCGATTTTGTGCTAGGCCCTATAAAGATAGACTGCTGAGCACTAAGTTGAGACTTAAATTCATTAACTTTTCTCTTACGTAGTTCACTTTCAGCTTGGAAATCACTGTCATACCGCTTGTGAGTAGTTTTGAAATGCCTCTCTAAATTCCCCTTTTTAACGAAAGCGACACATGCATGGCAAATTAAACACACATTTGGAATTTTTCATCGTAAAAAAATATGCCGTCTCCCACTCATTGTGAAAGTTGTAAGCTTTTTGTGTCTTGGCACTTGGTGCAGCACTCATTTTAACGGTGTTAATGCAATTGGACTGGAGACTGACCTTCACCATCGATTATTCCAAATGACTGACCCGTCACTTGAGTGACACATGCTCATAACCGTGTATGGAAAATTCCCAGTCGGAATATTGCCAGGCGGAAAATTGCCAGGCGGAAAATTGCCAGTGGGGAAAATTGCCAGTGAGAATATTGCCAGGCGGAAAATTGCCAGTGACAAAAATATGTAAAAATTTAGAAAGTAAGAAATAAAGTAATTGACAAAATTTTTTTTTATCTCTTTTGCATTCCAGTGGAAAAAGCATCAGTGTTATAATTAATGTTATTATTAATTATAACATTGTTTGTTTCTGGAATAGTATTACTAATTTACTAATAGATCAACTGTACGCCCTTGATAATTGGTTAGGTTAAGTCGTGATATTTTCGTTAGTTTTAACGAAAATATTCTGTCAAAACTCAGATGGTAGACCGCATACTTAACCAGCACCCTTTAATCACTAGAATATGAGGGAAGAAGATAAATTGACATTTCTTCGATCTATTGCTTATAATCTTCATACTTTTTGAGGCTTTCCTTTCCTTAACAAGTTTTAGCATTTTAAAATTTTAAATAATAATATTTTAATAAATAAATCCTTTTTTGTGAATTTTAGTTTTTTCTCACTGGCAATATTCCGGCTGGCAATATTCTCACTGGCAATTTTCCCCACTGGCTATTTCCGGCTGGCAATTTTCCGCCTGGAAATTTTCCGGCTGGCAATGTTCCTACTTCCGCTCATAACAGCTCACCTTACCGCGATATGAAATTTTGTCAGAAATTAAAGTTAGCGGTATCATTTTCTGTGACATTAATTAAATATCTCTCAGAATTATTAAAGTTAAACTTTGTTATTTTTGTTAAATGACTGGTGAACACAAAGATAAAACAAATAAATGTTGCTACCGATAATGGAGGTGATAACATAAAGAACGCTAATTTTTGGCAGTAGCTGTCGGGTTATGTGCTCGTTAGTATTGTGAAATGTAAGGTCTCTGTTGCTAGGCTAAGTTACTGGTCATTCTGCGATCTACTAAAAATTGCTCTGGGATCTACTGGTAGATCGCGATCGACGTTTTGGCCACCCTGCTTTAACTTTAACTTACCAACACCTAATAGACCAGTAAGGTCTCGAAAAATAACAACACACAAGAGGCATGCTATTAGTCTTCTCATAAAGTAATAAAATACGTTGATGGATGCAATGTTATATTGTATTGGCATGCTTGCCGCTCTTTCAAACAAAAACTGAATTGTGGTAAACAAAATTTATATAAAAATTTTTTTTGCATTAATATACACAAATATCAGAAATAAACTTATATAAAAAATATTAATTTAATTTTCAAATAAAAATAGATTTTAGTTTTAGGGCTAACTTATTTATTTTTTATTAAAAATCATTTGTACCACGCATTAAAGAATGTATCATCCCCTGAATTATTCAAAACAATTTTTTATTTTTAGGGCAACTGAATTATTTTTTTTCCACAATGTAAACAACAACAACAGCAAAATTTTTCATTAAAATTTCAAGGCTCTGATGGCCTATTTGAATTTTAAAAAAGTAGATATATAATTTGAGTTTGTAAATTTCTTAAAATACTTAAACCATATGAAAAAATAACAGAAACCTCTGGTGCCTGGCTGGCAGCAAGACTATTCTAGGTGATAAGTCGTTCCAAACTCTAAAAACAAATACCCGTATGGGTGAGCGAATTGTTTGACCAGTTGAACGTAGCATGCAATGTATTCGAGGTTCCTTTATTTATTTTTCTGTACATTTATATATGTAAAAATGAACAATGAATAATTCTTATATTCATATATTAATTTTTGCATATAGAGTCCAAACTCGCATAACGCTGACGCAAGTTCGGCTACAATTTTTGTTTTCTTTCTATTTTATTTTTCATGAATAATTAATGAATTATTTCTTTTTAAATTACTTAATCATTTTTTTAGATTCGGCTTAATAACTCAGGTCTGCGATGTTTTTGTTGTCCGAAATATTTTATCACTTATACAGTAATTTTTGTACGCTGTTTCCGAAAAAAATATTCATTTTTCGCTCTCACTTACAGATTTTTCACGCAATGTCATATTACTCCAGAATTATTATAAAAGAAAAGGAACAGCGCGTACATTAGAGACTAAAAGGCAAAGATCTCACAAGAAATCTCAGGACAAATAAAGATGAATATGTTATTGACGTTAATAGTCTTCTTTCTTTTAAAAGTTGTTTGCATTTGTAATTATTATAACAAAGCGAAATAGGTACCTAATGTAAATTGAACTAAATAATATTTATGTTGTTGTTGTTTCCCTTCCTGTTTGCAGAAAATCCTTACGTGATAGAAAAATATGGACACCTTATTCGAAATCATCGTAGTTGAATTATAGAAAATCAGTTATTAGTAAGAAAACAACTCTTACAAAGTTCTCATTCGCAGGCCTGTGTAATGTAATCGTGTTAAAATCTGCAATTCTCATTTTCTTTATACATTCTTTCTTCGTTGTAAAAGATGAAGTCATGTCTTGTTTAACACTTAATTTTACATTTTAAGCATTTAATTTTTGTTCATATGAATGTTTAATTGTAATTCATAATAAAATGCATATTTCAATTTCCATTTTTAGTTAACTCGGCAAATCATGACAACATCAGATCTGTCAATATGCGGTTTAAAATAAAAATTTGGCTTTATCTTCAAATATCTTGCTTATCTCTCTTGACACTGCTCCAGCTAAACTATTTACCTTATCTTTAAACATTTTGCAAAATAATTCAGCCTATTAAGAATAAAAAAACAAAACAGGTCAGCTTTAAATAATAATGATGTCACTAAATTTTAGGTATATAAACATATAGAATTTCTCCAATGTTCATTCTGATTCTGATTTGTCTGATCTGACTTAGAGGCTGAGCATTACCTGTACCTGTAACATTTTAGCAGTAAACTACAGTAAGAGAATATCTTTGTCTTCTCCTTCGAGCCTTGTTTTCTTCAGAGAACTTAGTCTTAAAATAGAGAAAAATAATTTCCCGATACGCTACAAGAAGAATCGGGGAACCCTTAGAGAACGAACTAAGCTTCACATAATCCTCCGATCCCCTACAAGAAGAAATTGGAGAGTAGTATAAGAGAAACTACTACGATTTCCTACACGGTATCAGCTACTCCAAGGTAACAAATCCGTTGCTGCCACCTAACCAGAACCCCCGTCAACCTCGAACCGCCCAAGGCCATAGACAGAGGTGATAACATATATATATATATATATATATATATATGATGAATAAAACCACGAAGGAAAGGAAACACAGAATGGTGCTCAAGCGCTTTCGTCTAATGACATCCTCAGGAACACTGAAGCACATAAAGAGTTACAGCCTACATATAGGTTACAGAAAAAATAAATAAATACAAATATATATATATATATATATATATATATACAGTAAACGGAAAAATACAAATAAAAATTAAAAAAAAAATTAAAGGATTGTGGGAGGCGCATACAAATTTGTAAGGAAAACTATCGATTTTTAGCACAAGATCAAATGAATTCTTTCCAACCAATGATATATAAAAAAAAACTACCGATTTTTAGCATTTTAGCACAAGATTAAATGAATTGTTTCCAACCATATTATAAAAAAAAAAAATACAAATTTATACTGGAAATCTGCCCGGGTTTTAGCACTCTACCCTTCTTGATTAAGGTTCGATGTACAGTATATAAAAATAAATTGAAAAATAAAATTTATTAGAGTAGCATACAAGTTTACCAAAGATTTAGCGTTCTACCCTTCTTATCTAAATCTGTTCTGAAGGAATTCAAAACAACAGGATCGAGTTGAAAAAGACCTTTGCTTATGTTGAAGTTATTTGTAAGTTGGATAATGGCAGACTCAAGAATATTTCTATTAACAATGTTGCTAGAGTGAAATAAAACTGAAGCATTATACCAGTCAATAAAGTGGGATAACTCTGACAAATGGACAAAAAGGGCACTGGATGACTCTCTTGTTCTAATGGAACATTGATGCTGTTTTATACGTGTGTGCAAATCCTTTCCCGTCTGACCTATGTAAAAGGAATCATATTGTTTACAACCAATTTTATAGATAATGCCTGAATTATTGGTAGGGCTATTTTTTACTATGATATTTTTCACAATATTGTTATATGAAAATACTACATTAATATCCAAAAGTTTAAGTACATTAGCAATGCCTAAAAAGCCCGGGAAAAATGGAAGTACTAAAATATTTTTTGACAAAGTACGAGTGTTATTATTCACACGATAGAAAGTTCGTTTTGCCTTATTGAGACAAGATTCCATAAACGCAGATGGATAACACAGATCACTTCCAATACCGTTGATTTTTTCTAATTCGGCATCGATGTATTCCGGACTGGCGGAATTGACTGGAACTGTATTGACTGGACTGTATTGACTGGAATAATGCTTCAGTTTTATTTCACTCTAGCAACATTGTTAATAGAAATATTCTTGAGTCTGCCATTATCCAACTTACAAATAACTTCAACATAAGCAAAGGTCTTTTTCAACTCGATCCTGTTGTTTTGAATTCCTTCAGAACAGATGTAGATAAGAAGGGTAGAACGCTAAATCTTTGGTAATCTTGTATGCTACTCTAATATTTTTTATTTTTCAATTTATTTTTATATACATCGAACCTTAATCAAGAAGGGTAGAGTGCTAAAACCCGGGCAGATTTCCAGTATAAATTTGTATTTTTTTTTATAATATTGGTTGGAAACAATTCATTTAATCTTGTGCTAAAAATCGATAGTTTTTCCTTACAAATTTGTATGCGCCTCCCACAATCCTTTAATTTTTTTTTTTCATTTTAATTTTTTTCCGTTTATTGTATATATATATATATATATATATATATTTTTTTTTTTTTTTTTCTGTAACCTATATATAGGCTGTAACTCTTTATTTACTTCAGTGTTCCTGAGGATGTCATTAGACGAAAGCGCTTGAGCACCATTCTGTGTTTCCTTTCCTTCGTGGTTTTATTCATCATAAATATTTTTCACGTGTTACTTTCGTGAAATAATTTTCATATATATATATATATATATATATATTAATGAAAATGAAACAGATCTGCCTTTGTTATACGAACAAGCTTCAAACAGAAAATAATTTATTATCTAACTTTCACATTCCTTTTAACCAATATAACCAAGTATGTCAGAATTGATTATGAAAAAAAGGTTGGACACCCATGCTTTATATAAATTATCCAAATAAGAAAATCTGGGTGGAATTAATATTCAATTTTTGTTGCATATCTCTCTCTCTCTCTCTCTCTCTCTCTCTCTCTCTCTCTCTCTCAGCTCATTAACCCTGAATCAGTTGGTTGGGTACTTCCTCAAACCACCCCCCTCCACACAGCACACCAATGAGAACATTATGTTCTAAATTTGCCCAGGTCTGGGGGAGGGTACTTCTTAGTCGGTATTCCTTGGAAAGGGTGCGTTTTTCGTCCCGCATATAAAAGAATCATTTCTATCCCTGAGCCTCATTCTCTCGTCAGTTTTTTCCTAGTGTGCGCATGGATTGATTACAGTCTACGATCAATTCTAACAGCTGTGACGAAGGTACCCGGTCGATTCGCCGAAGGACGTTTTGCCGACAAACATTTTGCCGACGGACGTTTCGCCGAACGGACGATTCGCCGACAGCTGTTTCGCCGAACGGACGATTCGCCGAGTGGAATGTCATTAATATTTCTATGACAAAATACACACACATGTTATGAAAGGTTATTATTAAATGTTATTGAATTATTTTGTTAAAATATTAAATTATGTTAAATTGACTGTTATAGACGCTTGACGTAAAAACATAGATACCTTTTCTAAATAAATTTATATCGATAATACTATATAAAATGTTTATATATATATATATATATATATATATATATATATATATATATCTTTCACGGTGTATATTGTATAATTTAAAACTTTCGTTTTAGACCATGGAATTCACTGTGACGGTGTCCGGCGAATTTGTCTACAACAATTTGTCTAAAGATACAATTCATCTACAACACTGTCTACAACAATTTATCTACAACAATTAGTCTACAGATACAATTTAACTACAATAATTTGTCTACAGATACAATTTGTCTAGAGAAACTATTACTAATATTATTTAAAAAAATGACGATTGGTTAGGTTAAGTCGTGATATTTTCGTATGTTTTAACAGTAAACTAACGAAAATATCATGACTTAACCTGACCAATCGTCAAGGGTGTACTAACTTTTTATGGCATTTCTCTGAATCAATAAATTGAAGAGGCATTGTGGGTTACTGAACCGTGAACAATGTAAAAGTTCCAGGATGACTGCAATTTTAAGTGCGAAAACCTAAGACATAAGTTACAAAGATTTAAAAAAGGCAACAAACGAACAAACGTTTCAGACTAGCTTAAACTATAAAGGCACAAACGCAAGACTTAAATTATAAAAGTTAACAACTAATTTTCGTAATTAAATTATATTTGTTTTTTTTATTAATGACAGTCCATTCGGCGAATCGTCCGTTCGGCGAATCGTCCGTTCGGCGAAACAGCCGTCGGCGAATCGTCCGTTCGGCGAAACGTCCGTCGGCAAAATGTCTGTCGGCAAAACGTCCGTCGGCGAATCGACCGGCCACGGTGACGAAATACCATCGTTAGTGACCTTCCCTCATATTTTCCACTGCTTTTTTTCATGATATAATTGTGTATATTCGCGATTTTATAAAGAGTTAAATTTATTCGCTAGTGACATTTTTGTATAGTGTATTAAAATGTACTTTTGTTTTTTGGAAGGAGCGCAAGGGCTGTTAACTCTGAACTAGATAAGTATATCATGCCTGTTGTTTTTAAAGATGGGGACATGTTGTAAGTATCGTATTGGTTTCATGCAAACATAATAATTTTACAGGAATACATATATATATATATTAATTATATATATATATATATAATTATATATAATATATATATAAAGGGTGTCAGGAAATGATTGCCCCCCTGTACAGAAGAAACTGAAAGGAATAGAAAAAAACAGACAAAACCACGCGAAAGAGCGTTTAATTTTGAATAAAAAACACTTGTTTTAATATCGGGTGTTGCCCCCATTTGCAGCTCTGACGGCCATTAATCGACGGGGGTATGATCCCAGAAGTGTCTCAAAGAGATCGGTATCATGACTCATTTCTTCAAGGATTTCGTTGATCTTTGCATTCATAATTTCTGTTGAATACCGATTCTGAATGGGTTGTTCCAGCATTAAGGACTCCACCCGATCCTTCATGATGGATCCGACATGTTCACAGACATTAAGATCGGGAGAATTGCCAGGCCATTCATTATTTCCGAAAAAATCGATGTTATTGTCCTTAGGCATTTGTTGAGTCGCAAGTGCTTTCATACAGGGGGCTTTGTCGTGAAGAAAGGTTGCCTGTTCAACATCCAAAACACACTCGGGGTCTTTCGAAAACGGAATTACATGTTGGGCTAAAATTACATTTCGAAAATAAGGCCCATCCCAACTGGTTCCTCTTGGTTTGATAACCCAGATGAGCTTCCGAATAGAGAACATAATGAAAACACCCACACATGCTGGATTTTTTACTATTTCTCGATACTTCTGGTCGTCTGGGACTTCATCAGGAGTTGTTGCCCAAACCCGATCATTCTGAAAATTTGGTTTTCTGGAGACATAAACGAAGAATTCATCGCTGACAACCAAGTGAAGGAAATCGTCTTCCGTCCATTCCTCAAGATAATCACAAAACCATAGCCGATCTTCAATATTAAGATCACTCTTCCTTGGCTTAGCTATTTCATGCCAAGCACTCAAGCCTTGGCGAACTCGAAATTGATGCACAAGTTGCCGATTGACTATCTTACCACGACGGATAAGTATCTCTTTCGCTACCTCAGAGCAGCTCTTCTTTCGGCGCCGTGATGCAGCAAGCACAACGTCTTTCGATTCTTCAGATAATTTCTCCGGTCT
>JAJOZX010000304.1:782500-810000 GCA_023014485.1 Bathynomus jamesi
TATTTTTTCTTTTTTAGGTGACTCTTTTATGAAGGAGTGGTGCAACAATTGTTTGCACGTGTTCTTTACGCAAATATTAAATCACAAATCGACTCTTTGTAATCAGTGTCGCCTAAGACAGCAACGAGGGTGGACGTGTTTCAATTTGTGTCGGATTGTGAATTCTTTGACATTTAACATAATTGATATTACGCCCAGAAAACGTTCTCAGATTGTAACTTTATCGGAATACACTCCAATAACTCATAGAAAAATTGCAAAACAATGTGAAGTTAGCGTGGCAAATGTTAGCCGAATTGTAAAAGCCTACCGAGAAACTGGATCTTTTTCTCCTCGACGGAGGAACAAATGTGGCCGAAAACGTAAGACAACAAAAGGGGATGACAGAATTTTGTTACCAAAAAATCTAAAAAACCCTAAACTTACTAGTGATGAACTGCAAAAGGAATTGTCAGCTGCTGGAATTAACGTTTGTTGCAGTACTGTGAGACATCGTCTTTTGGATGCTGGACGTCCCGCAAGAAAGCCTCTCCGTAAACAACTTCTTACGAATGCAATGAAAAAGAAACGTGTTTCTTGGGCTAAACAATACCGGCACTGGACAAAGGAGCAATGGAGAACCGTCATGTTCACCGATGAATCGCATTTTGAAGTCCAGGGACAGAGATCCCAGTATGTAAGAAGATCACCCAATGAACCGATTCGCCAGGGCCACATTGAGCAACATGTCAAAAATCCTGAAAAGGTTGTTTTGGGGTTCTTTTTGTTTTTCCGGACCTATAAGACTTTTGCCAATTACAGGAATGATGAATTCCGAAAAATACATGGATATAATTCAAACAAAAGTGGCTCCCGACCTTATCAAAGTTTTTCCAGATGGTGAAGGGATATTCCAGCATGACCTCGCACCTTGTCATGCATCAAAGAAATCAATGAAAGCATTGAAAGATGAGAATATTCAAGTACTGAAATGGCCAGGGAACTCACAGGATTTAAATCCAATAGAAAACCTGTGGGCTATAGTTAAGCAACGCCTGCGAAAACTTTACTGCTCAACAAAACAAAAGCTCATCAGCGCAATAATTAAATATGGTATCATGATGAAGTTATCAATATTTGCGCAACCCTTGTTGATTCGATGCCCCAACGTGTAAAATGTGTTCTTAAAGCTAAAGGAGGCCATAGCAAGTACTAAATCTTAATATGTTGCTTTTATGTCCAATAAATGGTTCAAATATCAAATAATGTCTTTGTCACCTTGTGTTTCAATTAATTTTCACAAGACTGTACATCACACTGACAGAATATGGTGTGTAGGACGTTCGTTTCCAGATATATGCTGTAGTCGTTTTCGCAATCCAACCCATCTGAATTAATTCGCAGTTTAACGTAAATGTACACATTGCTTCAGTCATATGAGTAATGACCAGCGCTTGGGAACACGAATTCGAAAGGAGCACTCGGAGAGCTAATATTGTTTAACGAGTTAACTGTAATAAAGTCACTATCCTCTATAGACGTCTGAGTAGGAGAAATATCAAAAGAGGGCTAGCTCAGATTTACAGCATTGTGAACTACTCGGATTGATGAAACGTGCCATGACGCGGTGGAAATAGTGTTACCTCTCTCATCAAGTAGTAATCCATCTATGAGGGCCCAGCCTTAGTTTACGTCAGTTAAAAAGGTGGTCAACCATTGGCTTTATGCGTTTAGAACATTTTTTTAAGTCCTTTTACGTTTAACACCTCGAGTTGTTACCCCCTTCTTCTTCTTCCTTCGTACAGTACGCTTTTTTTTCCGGTTTTATTTCCGGCGCCATGCATTTTTCTCTTCGCATCTTTGACAATTTCATCCCATGTACCTTAAATGTTTTTTGAGAGCTTCTTTAGGTTTATATCTTCAACCGCATTAAGTCCTGATTGTAAGGCATTCCTCCTAAGGTATTTGGCACCACTCTTCAGTAAGGGGACAACCGTACGCAGTATAGTTGAAAAAATGGATCCAATCCCGCTTCCGCATTGATATCTCACCCCTCGGTAGATGGTGAATGGCCTTTGCGTCATTCTGTCGCAGAATGGCGGAAGTGAAGCTTCACTGTTAAGCCCCCGTCACCGAATGGAAAATTTTTCCCCTCAATCGTCCTTATACTGTATATATATATAGTGAGCTACTAGTTAATATGTTAGATACGACTTTGACGTAATGAGGTTTATCATATGCAATGTTCAAACTCCTTCCTCTACAATGGGGAATGTGAGCGATACGTAACAGGCGTACGTAACAGGCGTGCCTGTGTGTCCCCAACAAACTGATGCCCCACGATGTTGCTGTAAATATAGAACATGTCCGGGGGAGGGTCTACATCGTTCAATTTCTCCAATTTTAGCTGGTACAATAAACCTGTCAAGTCATGCTGTGACTCGTGAAAAGTATCTCTTTGGAAGGCTAGTCAATATCTGCCCTCAGGTATAACCTTCAACAGTTCTTTGTCTTTAATATTTCTACTCCCCTTCGATTTTAGCAAAAAAGTATGTGGTGGCATATCTTTGTTTACGATCTCGTAAACTAAATCAGACGTAATGTTTGAACTTTTCAGACACCCATTTAAGTCTCTCAAAATATCCTCGGTTGTGTCATAATGCCCCTGCCCTAGTGTTACTTCTGTACAGTAGTATTCCACCTCCCCACTCCGAGCGGAACGCATGGTATCGTCCGAGTTACTACTGCCTTTTCACATTCATCGCGGTTTCTAAGAATCATAAAAACGGGTTCTTTCTTATCAATACTTAAAAACTTGGTGGTCAATTTAAATTCGCATATTCCTACCTCATATGATTAACGCTACAAATTGATGGGCCTATGCAGTTCTGTTATAAAGTTAGACAAGGTATTGTTAGGGGCACAGACAAAGAGGCAGAGGACGGGAGTGTGACATAAAAGTGGTTAGGTTCCATGTTGTATACTGTTTAAGTTTCATTATTGCATCAGCTTTAATATAGATGTTGAAGCTTTCTGGGTACGCTCGCCATTTTACCAGGTACATTTTTCTCTTTTCTAAACCTATGCTTCCTAAAATTTTTGCAATTTTAAACACTTTTTCCCAAAATTAATTGTCGCTTTCTGCAACTCCTCGCCATAAAAGCCACTACCAATTTCTTCCCTATTCAAATCTTCAACGTAATACATCATCACTTCGATCGAAGGCCTCATAGCTCTAACTTTAAAAATCTCACGAGTCCACCCTTGCTCAAATCCTTTCGCGAATTTATTCCCCGAACGCGACAGTCTTACATAATCACTGATTTTGAAATTCATAGTGCGTGATGATGCTCTGCGATTATCTTTTCTCACCTCAAGCTCTGTATGCGTACCTTTTTTTAAAATTTTGTTAGGTGCTATATCAATCGTACGGTGGTGTGAACAGTTGTCTATACACCTGTACGTGTTTTTATGTGTGAAATAGCGATGCATGCGTTCCTTTAAGGTACGTTGAACTCTTTCGGCTAAAGATGCCTTATGCACAGAATTGGTAGTGTAATAACTGATATTAAACTCTGCCAACATGTTCTGAAAAGCTCGGCCTATAAATTCTTTCCCTATGTCTGTACAGAAATAACCTGGGATCCTGTTTTCCTTTAACGTCACTGCTTTTGTAGCTTTAGCCACTGTTATTTTTAAGAGGTATTATCCAAAAGTATCTAGAGAATACAGCTTTATAAACAGTATGTATCGATAGCCGTCATTATACACCGAATAACTTTGCATGTCATTTAAATGAGCCTGCCAAATAGAATCAATCGATACGGCTACTGTCTTGGCAGTTTTAAACCTTCTTCTCGCCGGTTTATGAAATATATAAGCGTCCTGCTCAAGCAAAAACCTTTCGGCATCTTTTTTCTCTAAGCCCTTAGTATAGGTCCCTTTGTACAGTCTATTAACT
The DNA here is from genome assembly GCA_023014485.1 of Bathynomus jamesi. Taxonomy (NCBI): domain Eukaryota; kingdom Metazoa; phylum Arthropoda; class Malacostraca; order Isopoda; family Cirolanidae; genus Bathynomus; species Bathynomus jamesi. The sequence goes on from JAJOZX010000304.1 coordinate 786,441, forward strand.
CCCCCGTAAGAAGCTGGATTAGAAATATCGTAATAGTACTTTCTTAATATTTTAGCCATTTGTGTATTTTAGAGGCGCGCGGGTAGGGTTGTGCGTTGCTGTTTGGCTTCATCTTTTTCCTCTTCAGAGATGTCACCACCGTAGCCGAAGGCGTGCTCTGCTGTGGTACATGCACTGCTTGCCCCAAGTCTTTTAATCTGTTTTGGTTGCCTATCAGCGTTTTTGGAATGTTTATTTGCTGTAGTCTCGCTTTAATATGTTCCAGCCTGCTGAAGATGGCCTATCCCACTTTCTCACCGAATCATGTACGATATCAATAATGTTCGAACCCTGTGCCTTTGACCCTTTAATAACAACCTCACCTGTATCGACCATTGTATAATAGGATCCTCACTCAATAGATTATATGTAGACTTAGTCCTTTATTTCTCAATGTATGAGGGAGACTAATTTTTAATACATGATCGAGGTGTTGCGGACTCGTCCTGTTGTTCTTTGCTTGTTCGGCTATAGGCTCACCATGAGCAATTTCACTCCGATGTGTGACAACTACGGGGAATTCCACGGATTTCTTATAATTTTCGTACTCATGAAAATATTTCTGAAGAGCTTCTTGGTATAAGATTCTTTTCTCGTTAGTAAGCCTTTCACCTATTAGTAGCTTCACCAATTCGCTTTCCATTCTTTTAGGCTTGTTTTTACTGGGTTCTGGAACCGAATCTTCGATCTTTGTGTTTTGTAGTGAAGCATGCACTTCGCGTGGAATCAAGACTACTTTCTTCATTATATTAAACTACACAATAAACGCCCCAAAACTGAAAATAGGATGAGGAGGAATGAACCCCCTCTTTGTGCCTTCTGTGAGGGCTTCATTGGTACATTACATTTTATAACGTTAAGACAGATTTCACAGATGCATTTTAAAAAGTCAAGGTTAATAATTTTAACAAACAGGTGCTGGAGAGTTCGTTGCAGTCGATGATAGATTTTTATTAATTCACGGTATTTCTTTAACCTCTTTGTCATTCTGAGATATACACCATTTCAGCCTTGTTTGGGAATATATTCGTTCTTAGAAGCACCCTAAACGTGTTTCGCGGGTGAGGGTCACAAACCACATATCCGTCGTGCTGGCTTGTAGCTTCTTTATAAACGTCCAAAACTCTTTACGGTGATTCGGGAACATTTGGCTGGCTAATACCTCAATTTGTAATACATCTCGACGTTGAGTGAATAAGACTAGATATTGTGTGTTTAGCGATACATCGCGCACGTATTTATTTTAGAAAAATAGATTCTGATTGATGAAGAACACGCTTATATTAAGATGGTGGGACAATACAGTAAATATCTCGGCAAACGTTTTATCCATTTCTAGCATGACATCGTCATTTACAATAACGGTATGCTCTTTCTCCTTTATAGAACTAACATCAGAAACACCTTTGTAGAACAAAATATTATTTTGGTATTCGTTGAATACGGCTTGGTACGTCGAATAGCACCATATAACTTTATGCACAAAGTTTGAGAACAGCTCGTCCTTATCTTTAATCATTTTAAGCATAAACACGGTTTTACCACATCCTGTAGGACCGGATATAATGCATGTAGGAGGACTCCTGAACCTGAATTTTTTTACAGAACCCATCTCTAACGCAGCACACTCTTAAACGCTGTCTTTAACAAATATAAAAAAACTTTGAGATCATCTTACATTCGTTTACATTACGTTTCGTGGATGATGATGACGACGAGGTTGTGATTATTGAAGCAACAGACTGTACTCACGGTAATAGTGTGCTAACCGCCAGCTCCGTACTCGCTACCATTCTAGAGCCCCACATTTCTTCAACAACGAAAGCATCCTCCATGCCGTCCAAGCCTAAAAAACGGAGACCCGAGGACAAAGGACGCGGAGCAGAAAACGCCCTCTGCGATGGGCGTAGTGCGTAAGCGTGTAAAATTCTCCACGAACGTACTGAGTATTAGGGTGTTGGTTTTCGTCGTCGTCGTGCCTAGGCAAGCTACGGCTTGGGACCGTAGCGCATCTATCCGGTATAGGTTAACCTGGATGATGTAGCCATAAGCACTGCCGCTGGTTAAGTGCCAACCAGTGATTATCTCACTAGCCGTATTGAGTCCGTTAGGCGAAACTGCGACAGTACCAAAGGTGGAAAATATAACCCTTGGATTTCTATTATTTATTTGTAAAATGGACATGGTATTAGATTAAAATAATTATTTGAATATAAATAATTAACTGACAATTGTGATATATAATTAATTATGTTTACATACAATAAAATAATATAGTATACATAAAATTAGTATTAATGTGGTTCACAATTGAATTATAATGGGGTAACTAATTTAAAATGAATTTATACTATTCCGAAATTCAAGACGGTAAAATTAACATTTATCTTTAAACTAAAATAAGAGTATTCACTACACACTCCCCCACCAGAGAGGAAGTTCAAAGAGTTCCGAACGACACAGATTTCCCCGGGACCTTTTTGGTAGCTACATGTACCTCACTTAAGGTTGATTCCAAAAACGCAGGCTTAAGACGATCGACAGAAACCTTGTCGACCTTGGAACCGCGCTGGATGAGGAATGATTTGCGCGTACGTCGGAGAACTTCATAGGGCCCGTCATATGGACATTGGAGAGGCCGTTTTGGGAGAGGTACACGAACGAAAACGTGGGTGCAAGATTGGAGGGCTGGGGAAACAAAGATGTTCTGTTGGCTAGTCAATCGAGGGGGAACAGGCTGAAGGGACTGCATGTGAGAGGAAAGTGTTTGAGCGAATTCCGTAGGATCACATGACTTATCCCCTGCAGTGAAGTAGCCACCTGGTAGCCGCAGTGTTGTTCCATAGACTAGTTCAGCCGCTGTAGTCTTCAGATCACTCTTAAATGCAGAGCGAATACCAAGCAACACGAGTGGAAGCTTATCCATCCAATGGGAGTCTTCGTGACACATAAGGGATGACTTCAGCTGGCGATGGAAGCGTTCGACGAGGCCGTTAGCTTGCGGATGATACGCACAGGTATGCGCATGTACTGTACCCAACAAGCTGGTAAACTTCTTCCAAAGCGAAGACTCAAATTGGTGACCTTGGTCAGTGATGACTTTTGTCGGCAATCCAAATCTTGATACCCATCCATGAAGAAAGGCTCTTGCAACAGTGTCCGCTTGGATATCAGGAAGTGGGATGGCTTCAGGCCATCTGGAAAAGCGGTCGAGACAGGTGAGCAGATAACGTTGGCCTTGAATCACTGGAAGAGGGCCAACAATGTCTACATGAATTACCTCAAATCGCTGGGATGGGGGCGGAAATGCGTCAAAGGGGGACCTGGTGTGCCTTTGGACTTTGGCACGCTGGCAGGCAAGGCACGTTTTGGTCCAATGTTTGACATCCTTCCGCATCGAGGGCCAAACAAAGCGAGAGGTAACCAGGTGTTGCGAAGCACGGATACCAGGATGGGAGGGCTTATGAAGATCCGTGAAGACTGCTTTTCTGTGACATGGAGGGACATAAGGGCGAATAGCAGCTGTTGATACGTCGCAATAGAGGGGCACAGACAATCCTGGCATACTCATTTTCTTGAGGGAAAGTGAGTGAGTGGAGTCTTCTCTGAGCAGTTCTTGTAGTTCCGTATCCTTATCTTGATCCTCTGCAATAGCATTCCACAGTGTAGAGCTGAGGGTAACAGAAGTAATCTCTATTCTTGAAAGTGCATCCGCTGGAGTGTTCAAGACACCTTTGATGTGGCGGATATCTGTAGTAAATTGCGAGATATAATCGAGTTGCCTGATGACTCTGGGAGAGTGGTTACAGCTGTTTTTATTGAAGACAGTGACCAAAGGTTTGTGGTCGGTAAAAACACAAAACTCTCGGCCTTCAAGGAAATGTTGAAAATGCTTCACGTTTAAGTAAATAGCAAGAAGTTCACGTCCGAAAGCACTATAACGCGTTTGGGCTGGCTGCAGCTTTTTCGAGTAAAACGCGATGGGTGCTTGTTGACCGTTAATGGTTTGTTCCAACACCCCACCGATCGCAACATCTGAGGCATCGACCGTCAGAGTTAGGGGGGCATCACTGATAGGAAATGACAGAGACAATGCACTATTGATAGCATTTTTGGCATTGTCGAACGCCTGTAAACTATCGCTACACCATACCAATTTCGTTACCTTGCGTTTGTGTGTGATCATAGCGTGTAGAGGAGCAAGAACACTGGCACAGTTTTTAATGAACTTGTGGTAATAATTTACCAAACCTAGAAACCGACGTAACTCACGCTGATTATTTGGCATTGGGTAATTTTTTATCACTTCACACTTGTCCTGAAGGGGGGTAATTCCGTGCTGCGAAATCGTGTGACCAAGAAATTCCAAGGTTGGCTGTGCAAACACACACTTAGATGCATTAATAGTAACACCGTATTGTTCTAAGCGTTGAAAGAGGAGTGAAAGATGTTCCTTATGTTCCTCTTCCGTTGAGCTGGCCACAAGCAAATCATCGATGTAGGCATAAACAAAGTCTAAGCCTCTGGTGACCTCATCTATAAACCTCTGAAAGGTTTGCGCAGCATTCCGTAGCCCGAACGGCATCTTCACAAATTCGAATAACCCAAATGGTGTACAAACTGCAGTCTTGGGAATATCCGAAGGCTCTACGGGAATGTGGTGGAAAGCCTTAACGAGGTCTATTTTACTGAAGATAGATTTGCCGTGGAGAAGAGAAGTAAAGTCTTGGACATTTGGTACCGGATATCGGTCCGGGATGGTTGTCGAATTTAAAAACCGGTAATCCCCACATGGTCTCCAGTCTCCTGACTTCTTCTGGACCAGGTGTAGGGGAGAGGACCAACTGCTTTTGGAAGGTCTTATTATCCCAAGATCTATCATAAGCTGGAATTCCGATTTGGCAGCTTTCAGTTTGTCCGGGGCAAGACGTCTGGGTTTTGCAAACACAGGGGACCTTTTGTTGTAATGTGATGGGTAATGGTGTGCTTAATGGTATCACCCATCTGCATAGGTTGAAGAATTCCTGGATATCGTTGGAAAAGGCACTGGTACATGGAATTAGGGGGAACGAGGGAAAGTGCAGAGTTCGAGGCGTCCGGAAGGGCAACCTGTTTGGCAAGAACAGAAAGCAGTGTGGCCTGGTCGCATAAGCGTCGCTTGTCAAGATCCACCAGGAGTTTGAAATGCTGGAGGAAGTCAGCGCCGATTATGGGATGCTGCACTTGAGCACAGATGAAAATCCACTTGAAGGATCGGTGAAGGCCCAAGTTTAGTTCACGCGACTGAGTACCGTACGTGGGTATGCGTGAACCGTTAGCAGCGTATAGAGGCGGAGATTCCGAGTGCGTATGACCAGATTTTTGAGGGAATACACTGACTGACGCTTCGGTATCGACCAAGAAATTGACACCAGAGTTCCTGTCCTTTATGAATAACAGGTTGGCAGTGCGAGTACTAGACGCCATTAGGACTCGCTGCTGGGGTTTTCCGACGAAAAATTGCAAGGGAGATGCACTTCCTAGCCTTCTTTCCAAATTTCGAGCGGTAGAAACAGATCTTCCCGGAACTCGAACGATGCCTCTTCGTAAATCTTGACCGAGAATGGCTTCTTTGCCGTTGATTTTGTAGCAGAGAACAAACGTGGTTGAGTTGTTGACTTAACTCTTTCACTTTCAACTCCAGTTCCGATTGTGTGTTCACGTTGTTGACCGGAGCTGTGTCAATCTCCACTACTTTGTCGGCAGTTTCTGCTAGTTTATCAACTGGAGTAGCAGGATCCATAGTGGCCAAGACACGCTGAGCTGATGGAGGAAGTTTCTGCAAGAACAACTGTCTAAAGATGTCCTTATCGAAGGTTTGTGCGCGTTCGCCTAGAGCGCACTGCATAGCCCTCAGCATTTGAGTGGGCTTACGGTCTCCAAGTTCTTCTTTTGAGATTAACTGATGTAGTTTCTCACGCTCGGAGACAGTGGTGCGGCAGAGGATGGCAGACTTCAGATCGTTGTATGGGTCCTCACTCGTAGAAGTAGACACGATGACGTCACGGACTTCAGAGATGATGCTCGCTGGTAGAGAGGACAAAACATGATCGTATTTCGTCCTGCTAGCGGTGATCCTTCCCAAGTTGAATTGTGATTCCACTTGGTGGAACCAAATAAATGGATCACCCGGCCAGAAGACGGGGAGCTTTACGCTCAAGTGGGAGATGGCACCAGCGTCGTCAGGCATCTTCTCCTATGCTTGCTGACGTACAAGCAAGACGACAAGTTACCAACGAAGGAGTGGAGGTTGAGACGAGCGCAGGCACAGAGCGCACGGGCAGGGGTGAGGGGCAGAGGGCACGAGCGACATTACAGTCTGATCCTAGTCGCTCGGGTGAAGGGGGTGATGGGCACGAACGACGTTACAGTCTGGTCCTAGTCGCTCGGGTGAAGGGGGTGATGGGCACGAACGACGTTACAGGCTAATCCTAGTCGTTCGGGTAAAAGGGGGGAATCCAACTCCGGAGTCACCAATTGTTGGTTTTCGTCGTCGTCGTGCCTAGGCAAGCTACGGCTTGGGACCGTAGCGCATCTATCCGGTATAGGTTAACCTGGATGATGTAGCCATAAGCACTGCCGCTGGTTAAGTGCCAACCAGTGATTATCTCACTAGCCGTATTGAGTCCGTTAGGCGAAACTGCGACAGTACCAAAGGTGGAAAATATAACCCTTGGATTTCTATTATTTATTTGTAAAATGGACATGGTATTAGATTAAAATAATTATTTGAATATAAATAATTAACTGACAATTGTGATATATAATTAATTATGTTTACATACAATAAAATAATATAGTATACATAAAATTAGTATTAATGTGGTTCACAATTGAATTATAATGGGGTAACTAATTTAAAATGAATTTATACTATTCCGAAATTCAAGACGGTAAAATTAACATTTATCTTTAAACTAAAATAAGAGTATTCACTACAAGGGCATCAGTAAGATTTAAAAATGCTAGTCTCAGCCTTCCACCTCTTACGCTACATTCCCTACAGTAGCTCCTTCTATCAATAGAACTGTCCCCACTTATTACCGTTCAATACCACCTCCAGCTGTAACCTCCACCTCCGCAGCAATACCTCAATCTGTAGACAGTAGCATATCATTCGAACTTGTGCGCAACGTCACTTCCACCCGACACTGACTAGAAGCCGCTACTTAGTTAGGGTCGATCCGCGTACCATGTATAACAATAATATTGAATACGGCCTGCGCCGCGTAGATGAGCGTATTGTGGGATTTGCCCTTCAGAACAGTGAGGGGCGTGAAGCCAGGACGAGGCTGTCCATCGAGTTCGGGGCAGATGGTAAAGATAGAAACGATTTTTGGTTAGGAATACCCTACAGACATCTGGCTGCCGTAGATGTAAAGTACATTTTGGGGCATGCCGCCCAAAGCAGCACCGAATTTAACATGGATAACTTCACGATCGATATAGACCACGTTTTCCGTGTTGCGTGACATACGGCCACACCTTATAAACTTAACTTTGACAGTTATCAATTAATTATTCAGAAACTACACTAATCTCGATCGCGGTTGCGGCTTTATAGCAATAATTTTGTCCCATATGTTTGCTGTGCTAAATACAGTTAGCAAAAAAATTTGGTTGCCGACGGTTGTACAGCGTGCACGTAAACTAGCCACAGACTACAGACTCGAATTTGACTGTGATACGGGAACTGAAGAGTTGTGAATGGTTGAGCAGGAAATGGGTGTGCGTATAGCTGTTTTTGGACTGGATGATCGTCGTAGGACTATGTATGTTTTTAAAAGCAGTGTGAGAGGTCGTACAAAGCCTCTACTTATTTTATTTTAGGTTTGTCCGGGAGAACATACCTCCCCATTCGTAATATAAGGACTCTAAGCGAGTTATGATAAAAGCCGTAAGTATGGCAGGCACCAAGATTTGTGTAAGGGATGTCTCGAAGTTTACGGATAATATAGTGAAACATTGTAAGGATTGACACATGGTTTGCAACAGTGTAAAAGCCCCAAATGTGAAAGTTGAGTAGTTGAAACCGAGAAGAGGGACTGTAATGTGTGTAGACGCAGGTTTTTCAATCATTTCTGTTTTGACTCTCATAAATCAAATGGGACTTGCAAGAAAATGAAAATTTGTGAGTGCAGCATGTTTCATATGATGGACAGTTGGGGAAAATTCGAGCACATGTGTGATGAAATTCGCTGTACACATACTTTGAGAACTATAAGGCGGATGGTGTAAAGCATGTTTGTTATATGAAAGATGCCAAGCCTAAAAAATAATCCTTGCATAACTGTATACTATTACATAGAAACATACACAAACCCAGAAACCAAAGAAGTTATTCCCCACTTACTTGTAAGCCAGACCATCTGTGGCGAGTGTATGAACATTGAGTATAATGATTGCCGTAAATGTGGTAAACGAACAAACATTTTTAAGGCGACTGTAGGAGACACCCCCTGTGAAACTCTTTGTGGACTACGAGTATATTGTCAAGCTGTCGGACCAATTCAAAAAAATTACCGTATATATTCTTGCGCATAACTCCGCAAAGTCTGACACACAGTTTCTTTATAAGGAGCTGCTTGAACACGAATCCTCAGAAATATTTACAGGTGGTCCTTTGAAAGGAGGCAACAAACTTATTCAAATGTAGATAAGGAATAATGTACAGTTTAAAGACACTCTTTTATTCACCTCTTGTAAATTAAACAATTTGCCCAAAGTAATGGGCTTGGACGCTGAAGTTTCAAAAGGCTATTTCCCTCACACATTCCTTACTGAAGACACTTTAAATTACGTAGGATTACCACCACCCACGCATTACTTTAACTATGACAGTATGAGTGCTAGTGAGAAGGAAGGTTTGGGAGATATTACAGAACTTTAACCACATCAGTCATTACATTATAGCAGATGAATGTGAGCTTTATTGTGTGAACGATGTATGGGTGCTTAGAGTGTGCTTCCAGACCTTCCGATGGATGTACACAACCCGTTTCAATTGTTATCCGTTACAAACCGCAACCACAATCGCATCCTTATGATTCACGGTGTTCAAGAATAACTTTGTGCCTGGAGACACCTTAGCTGTCATTCCCAGTAATACCCGCGTAGTTATGGGTATAAGACTATTTAAGACTATTGACTGGCCGACACACCTTCAACAGCAGACTGGTGTGTTTATAAAGCATGCTCGCAACACGGGTGAGGTGGCCATTAGGATTAATGGGCGCGTTTTTTGAGTGGATGGTCTAAGTGAGGACCCACACACCGGAGTGAAGACATTGTACTCATTTAACGGATGCTGGTGACATGGATGTCCACATGCTGAGTGTGGAGTTACAGAGTATGTCAATGGAAGATATCCAGCTGATAGTCTTGCCTGGACCTGTGCCCGTGATCAGCTTATAAACTCCCAGTTCACTCACAAGGTATTGTGGGAGCATGAATATGATGCACGGCTGGAGGGCGATGACCAGTATCGTGAGGAAATAAGGGCCATCAAACGCTCAATTGTTGTGGACCCTCTAAACTGCGGAGATAGTCTGTTTGGAGGTCGTACAAACCCCTTCAAGCTATACTTCTCACCTACGGAGGGTGTGAAACTTCATTGCTACAATTTCTGGTCTTTATATCCCTACGTCATGAAAAACAACCCGTACCCCGTAGGAGCACCTGAAAAGCTGGTGGGCCCTGCGCTACCTACCATTGAGGACTTCTCAGCTGGTATGAATGAGAACTATTTTGGACTCTTCTTTGTCGATGTACTCCCTCCTACCGATTTATGGATGCCGATCCTACCGATCGTTATAGGGCACAAGCTCATATTCCCTCCGAGTGTGAAGTGTGCAGATGAGAATAATGGGCATTGTAGCCACACACAGAACCAGAGGAAGATCAGAGGCGTTTATAGAAGTCCTGAGATAGCCTTAGCTATTCATCACGGTTACAGATTACTGAAGATTTATAAGGTGTGGAGGTTTCAGAAACTTCCCAACCTCTTCATCCCGTATATAAATACTTTTTGAAGGATAAAGTTGATGCATCAGGTTACCCGCGAGGCGTTGAGTCCGAAGGCGAAAAAACTGCCTATATTCAGCGCTACCGTGATCGTGAAGGTATTCAGCTTCATCACGGTCTGATTGCCCGAAACCCTGGCAAGCACTTTAGCGCAAAATTATGCTTAAATAGTCTTCGGGAAAATTTGCGAAGAATACAGACAGGGGAAACGTCCATCTAGCTCAAAGTTATAGTGAGGTTTAGGACTACTCAAAACGCTATCGATGAAGAAGTAATGGAGACCGTGAATGTGGGTAACACCTACATAATAAGATACAACAGAACAGAGATGTCTACGGATAAGTCAGGAGTCACAAATATCCCTGTAGCAACCTTCACAAAAGCTTACGCACGCATCAAACTTTGGCGTCTACTGCTTTCTCTTGGACGGAGGGTTCTGTACGCAGATACAGAGAGCGTGATATTCACAGAAAGAGAAGGTGAATATATGCCTCCTATTGGTGAATTTCTCGGCGAGCTGACTGACGAAATCAAGGAAGAATATGGTGATACCGCCTACGCCGATTCTTTCGTTTCCATGGGGCCAAAAACTTACGTGTGAGGACAGTACCCGGTCGATTCGCCGACGGACGTTTTGCAGAGAGACATTTTGCCGACGGACGTTTCGCCGAACGGACGATTCGCCGACCGGACGATTCGCCGACGGCTGTTTCGCCGAACGGACGATTCGCCGAATGGACTGTCATTAATATTTCTATGACAAAACACACACACACATGTTATTAAAGGTTATTATTAACTGTTATTGAATTATTTTGCTAAAATATTAAATTATGTTATATATATATTAAATTATGTTAAATTGACAGTTATAGACGCTTGACGTAAAAACATAGATACCTTTTTTAAATAAATTTATATCGATAATACTATATAAAATGTTTATCAATATACTATATACAGGGTGCGGCAAAAGTAACGCCCTTTTAATAATTGTATCTTTATAGTTTTATACAGTATAATTTTTTAGTTTTATATTGTATCATTTTGTTTCTTTTATTTTTACAGAAATTCTGAATAAATATGGCCTTGCGATTGACGAGAGAACAAAGAGTGAAAGCAGTTAAACATTATTACCAAAACAATAACAATGGAGCTAAAGCCGCTCGTTTGTTATCAGAAGAATTTAACATTCGACAAGTGCAGAGCCGCAATATCACAAGTCTAATTAGGAAATTTGAAAGAACCGGAAGCGTAAGTGATGCCACAAGATCAGGGAGGCCAGTTTCAGCAACAACCTTAGAAACGTCCGATGAATTAAGAGAATCATTGTTGCACACTCCTCAAAAATCCAGTAGACGTCTTTCTACAGAGTTGGGTATCAGTGACAGAAGTGTCCGTAGACTCTTAAAGAAGAACAAGATGAAGCCTTACATCCCTCGCGTGTTACAGAGCTTGCATGATGGAGATGCAGATAGACGATTAGAGTTTGGCGAAAATTTCCTGAATAAAGTCAATGAAGATGAGGCCTTTCTTGATAAGATATGGTGGTCAGATGGGGCAACATTCAAATTGAACGGGCATATCAATCGCCATAATTGTGTGTACTGGAGCAATGTTTACCCACATGTTATCTTGGAAAAAGACGTTAACCTACCAGGAGTGACAGTTTGGGCAGCCATCTCTTCCATGGGAATAATAGGCCCGATATTCTTTGATAGTACTGTTAATCAAGATAATTATTTACAAATGCTGCAAACTGAATTCTGGCCGAGAGTTAGAAATCAGAATGGAATTTACTTTCAACAGGATGGTGCGCCACCCCACTATGGGTTACTCGTTAGGGAATGGTTAAATTTAAATTTCGAAGGGAGGTGGATAGGACGACGTGGAGCAATTGAGTGGCCAGCACGATCGCCAGACCTAACACCACCTGACTTTTTCTTGTGGGGTGTACTGAAAGATCTTGTTTACAGGTCAAACCGAAAACACTTCCTGAATTAAGACAAACAATTCGTGAAAAATTTACTACAATTAACGTAGAAATGTGTCAAAAGGTTTGTAGAAGTGTTGCTGGTAGGGTTCAGTGTTGTATTGAACACCAAGGGGAGCATTTTGAACGTGATCATTAGGTTAGTAAATACTATGTATGTAAAGTACATTTTTTTAAGGTGTATTGAGCCAACCACAAAATTAATTAAATTCCAGTTATTTTTTAGTTTTTACTGAGAAAGTACTTATTATTTTTCTTAAAATGCTGTATTTTTCTTAAAAACCTTATTATTTCTCTTAAAATGCTGTAATTGATTTATTTCCTTCAATAAAAGAGAATAAACTAAAAAGGGCGTTATTTTTGCCGCACCCGGTGTATATATATATATATATATATATATATATATATATCTTTCTCGGTATATTGTATAACTTAAAACTTTCGTTTTAGACCATGGAATTCACTTTGACGGTGTCCGGCGAATTTGTCTACAACAATTTGTCTAAACATACAATTCATCTACAACAATTTGTCTACAACAATTTATCCACAACAATTAGTCTACAGATACAATTTGTCTAGAGAAACTATTACTAATATTATTTAAAAAAATGACGATTGGTTAGGTTAAGCCGTGATATTTTCGTATGTTTTAACAGTAAACTAACGAAAATATCATGACTTAACCTGACCAATCGTCAAGGGTGTACTAACTTTTTATGGCATTTCTCTGAATCAATAAATTGAAGAGGCATTGTGGGTTACTGAACAGTGAACAATGTAAAAGTTCCAAGATGACTGCAATTTTAAGTGCGAAAACCTAAGACATAAGTTACTGAGATTTAAAAAAGGTAACAAACGAACAAACGTTTCAGAATAGCTTAAACTATAAAGGCACAAACGCAAGACTTAAATTATAAAAGTTAACAACTAATTTTCATATTTAAATTATATTTTTTTTTTTTTATGAATGACAGTCCATTCGGCGAATCGTCCGTTCGGCGAATCGTCCGTTCGGCGAAACAGCCGTCGGCTCAATGTCCGTTCGGTCAAATGTCCGTCGGTGAAATGTCCATCGGCCAAATGTCCGTCGGTCATCTGTCCGGCCACGGTGAGGACAGGTGACGAGTACAAATACATCGTCAAGGCTCAAGGCATCACTTCCGGGCAAAGAATTTGGGAGGCGTGAAGGACCTTAGGGGTACGAAGATATGTCGTAACACCTACAGGAAACGTACCAGGTGCCGGGCACCTACGACACTCTTCCCTTTGGATACCTTGAGGCATGAATATTTGCAATATAAATATATAGTTTGCTTTAGAGTCTATCTACTTGTTAACGATATTTTACACTTTATTGGGTACTTGTGGGTTATCTGTCGCCACTTTTTAATATTTTTTTTATTTATTTATTTTTATATATTAAGAGAAGAGGATTCTTTATACTGTACGGCATTGACGATTGGTTAGGTTAAGTCGTGCTAGTTTGGTTAAATACCGTTTTATTTAACCAAACTAGCACGACTTAACCTAACCAATCGTCAATGCCGTACAGTATAAAGAATCCTCTTCTCTTAATATATAAAAATAAATAAATAAAAAAATATTAAAAAGTGGCGACAGATAACCCACAAGTACCCTTATTGTATTTATTTTTCAATATATTACGTGTTTTAAATAAATTATGTGTCAGCTAGCATTTCATTTTCTCCTTTGTGTGTGTGTGTGTGTGTGTGTGTTTACAAGAAAAAATCTAAGCACCGCCCACTGAATGGTGCGCACCAATAAAAAGAGTGTCATGTGACTGCGGCCCACTAAACCAGTTGGAGGGATATATCTCCTCCCGGCATGTTCAGTTCACTATAGCAAGCCCTGACTCTCAGACGTATCTTTTATCTCTTGAAGAATTCTCATGTAGACGGAAAAAATAACGATGGCGGCCGCTGATATTGCATGCTTTACATTTCTGAAGTGTACTCGTCAAAGTTTACAGATGTGGTGAAGACTCAAGGATCTTCTAGTCAAACGTCTTTTGAGTTTGCGCTGTGTTAAGGAGTATGTACAATATGGTGTGAAAGAGCTAACTTTTGCTGAAGAAAAAGAGAGATTGTGGATCGTGAAACTCATTGACGAGTGGCACGACAAAGCCTATGTGATGCTAAATGCAAATCTTGTGATCATGGAGAGATAAAAATATTTCTATCGCTATATACACGTATACCACGACGAGATAGATAGTGAAATTATAGCTAAAAAGCGGTGAGAGTTTGTAATAGAATAGAATTTAGTGACGAATACTGTTGATAACCCAAAGGTGAACAGTACGGGCACATATTTTTCTCAAATAGAGCTACTCAGTATCAATAAGTATTTCGTTTACCATTTTATGAGTACATACTCGTGAAAGAAATATGGTGAACCCTGTTATCCCTGAACATGATAAAAAGGCGTTGGTACGTATCCCAAGCAACGGGTATGATAAAACTTTGAAACCTGTATTGCTTCATGTATCCCAGATGTAAAATTTCTCTAATCACTTACTCGTATGGTCGAGGGGTTTAAACATTCATTTATACGATTTAGACGTGTCGATGTTTTCCTATTGGAAAAACTGCGTACAAGAATTTGACGTCGCGTAGCAACAGACGCAATACATGGTCCGCCCCGCACTGTACGCTAATTGAGTCAAATAACGCACCGTCCGGCTCATAACCGTTTCAGAGCTTGACCAGACTGGACGGTCTTTCCTCGCAGACTCGTTAGAAAGGTGGTAAAAGATGGAGCTTCCATTAAACAGCATCTTCAACGTAAAATACAATATCTCTGTCTTTAAATCAGTTCGTGTGTTTAAACGTAACAGCGGCGCCATTAATTATGCGCTTGAAATAACATGTAAGCAAGCAGACTCGGGCAGTCGTAATGTTATTTATTTAAGTATCGAGGAAATGGATAAAATATTCATGGTGGTTGAAAAGTGGGCATTGGAGAACTATAAAATACCTGCAGGAGCGGGTACAAAAACGACACCTCCTCATACTCTGTTATTTTCACACTGCATGTGAACCGCGATATTCGGCAGCCCTGTGTCGATTTATGGTTGATGTGGAAAATAGTGTTAATAGTGCTTTTATACCTACATGAAACCCGTTCATTCTCGACAGACTGTTTGAAAATGGTGTTTTCCGTAAACTAAAACCCTTTTTCAGATGGACGTATCGCTTATATGCGTTATTTCGACACTGTTCTCGAACACGGGTACAATGTGATGCTCGATGACTTCACCGTGTGCCGAGACGAGCAAGGGGAGAACGGCCTGGAGCTGAAAGCATATTTAGAAGCTACAGACACCGGGAAATATCATAAACTCCGGATCAAAGGTTAGAACGTTCCAAGCCCAAACTCGCCTTCACCGTTCATCCAGAATTATTCTCATATATAAGATATAGCTGACATAACGACTTAGAAGACTTCCTCAACCATCGTTATGAGTTGTGAGAAATTTACAGTTGAAAAGATTAGTGAAAAAAGAATAAGTGCTCGCTTGGAAAGAGTAGTCTAAAAACTTGATTTTGCTGATAATGTCGCGGCAAGCAATTCCGCCTTTCAGCATGCTTTTAATTGTATTCTAGCCTTATTTAAAGATCATATCTGTTTTACCTCCAGTTGTAAAGTGGGGACAAACGAATTGAAACGTCTTTATATTGAATATAGACCCCGCATACTTTGAGTGCCGAATTAATGTTAAATCGCATTTACTGCGTAGTACAGAGTAATGAGGAAGGAAATGTGGATTCGATTACGTGAGTTTACTATTTTATTTAAGTGTGGTAGAAAATGTTAAATAAATCCAGTGTGTATTATTTCTGTTTTTCGTCTAATGTATATACGGGACTCCAATAAACCTTAGCCCCCCCCGCGCATGGCCTAAACCATTAGAGGTACGGTAAAACTAAACATACCTTACAAAAGAGAATTTAATCCTGCATTTAATGAGAAACAATTAAAACTTGGTGTTCCCGCCATTGGCTTCCAAGACAGCCTGAATTCGCTTTGGGTAGCTTGCCAAAAGTGACGTGAATAGATCTTCATCGTTACGCAAATTTGCTAAAACAGTTTCAATGTGTTGCGTCATTGTATCCTTCGAAAATCGATTTGCTGCAGATTCTTGAAACAAGAGACATTCAACCTTGTCCTTTATAACTGATCCAATGTGTTCACAGACGTTCAGGTCAGGAGAATTTTCTGGCCATTCTTCATTTCCAAAGAAATCGATCTCATGGTTCCGCAACAACTGTTGAGTGGCTAATGCCTTAAAGCAGGGGGCCTGATCGTGCAGAAGTGTGACCTGATCGACATCCATAACATTGTTTGGGTTTCTTAGAAAAGGAATGACATGCTGGAATAGAATAATATCACGAAAATACGGCCCATCCCAACTCTGACCATTTGGCTTCAGCACCCACATGAGCTTCTTTGCAGTGAACAAAACAAACACACCAACACAGTCTGGACTTTTTAATAATTCGCGATAATGTTCATTGTCATCGATTTCATCTGGTGTTGTGGCCCACACTCGATCATTTTGGTAGGTTGGCCGACGTGTTACGTAAACAAAAAATTCATCGGAGACAGCTAAATGCATGAAATCATCCGCATCCCAATCTTCAAGATAATGGGCAAACCACATTCTATCATCGATGTTAAGTTGAGTTTTTCTTGGCTTTGGAAGTTCATGCCAAGGCTTTAAACCTTGCCTATGACGGTACAGTCGAATGATCTCACCACTAACGATCTTTCCTCTCAACACTTCGATCTCTCTAGAAAGTTTAGCACAGCTGGTTTTCCGCTTACGCGTACCGCTTTCAATGATGTCCTTTGTTTCCTCAGAGAGTGGCAAATTTTGGCGCCCAGATTTGGTTGTATCCATTTCACATTCATCCAAAGTTTTATTCCAATTTCTTTCAAAGAAGTCCTCACTTCTTCGCAACTTTTTGGCAACCCATGAACGTGTTATAAAGGTGGCTCCAGCATCACGAGCTTCCCGAAATGTTATTGCTCATATGCGTCTATCACACGTTGCCTCTCCGAATCACCAATTAATTGAGAAGCCATTATATTATCACTTTATCAGCTAGAGTAATTTTAATACCTGCAATAAATAAAGAATTTTATATATTTTTATAATCACTAAAAACTATTTCGATATAAGTAAACATGTAAGCTGCAAATGGGGGGGGCTAACAATTCTTCTCTACTGGCTTTATTATTTTATGCTTGATGTAAATAGATAAGTTAAATAAATCTTTATATATTATTCCTGTTTTGGACCTAATGTATCATATATACATATTTTAACTCACCTTTACCGAATGTATTTCATGAATGATATGTATTAAATAGACAGAGCGATGTAGTTGTATGTTTTATTTCTCCTTTACGCCATGTAAACAAATATCTCCTTTATTCTTTTAGTGGAAATAAAGGGTATATACTCCTGTGTGTGTGTGTGTGTGTGTATATATACATATATATATATATATATGCAGTGTGTGTGTATATATATATATATATAATATAAATGATACAGAGTGTGTGTGTCTAAGCCATGTACGACTGGGTGTGCTGTCATATATATATATGTATGTGTAAATGCCATGATTGGGTGTATATCTAAGCCATATACGACTGGCTGTGCCTACTGGCTGGGTTCTGGAGCCATCCAGGGAGTTCAGGAAGGCGACATTTTGCGACAAGAAGCTCCAGCGGATGGCTGTACTGCACCAGTTACCCAATATATACATGTATACAGTGTTGTAAGCTACACTCCAGTGTATATATGTATACATGCTTCAAAGCTAACGCGACTGGCTGTTTCTCTGGCTGGATTCTAAACCAACTGGCTGTGTCCTGACTGTTTGCCCTCTAAACGAACTGGTTGTGAGCCTCTTCCGCCATACTATTGGCTGTGTCATGTGTCATGGGTGGCAGCTAAACCAAATGGCTGTGAGCCAAAGCCGCCCAGGCAGTTCAGGGAAGGATTCAAAATGCTCTGAGATGTCACAGCGAAAGGGTCTTCTCCTCTCTCTCCTCTCTCTTCTCCTTGTGTTTTATTACCCTTGTTAAAGTTAGGTTACCCTACTCCTCCCTTGGAAGGTCTGAACCCGACCCTATTCATGCATAATCCCCTTTCCCTCCTTGGAGGGTGTAATTCCCACTCCACTTCATGCATAACCCCCTCTCCCCCTTGGAGGGTGTAACTCCCATCCCCTTTTATGCATAACCTCCAGCACCCTTGGAGGGTCTAACCCCACACTTTGTTGCATGCAATATTGCATCGGCCCGTTGCAATGTTGCAAATAGTGATCATGTTGCATGCAATTGATTTGCACTCACCATTTTTGCGGTATACTACTTAGCTATTATAATAATGTAACTCTAAATGAATTTGATCGTAAAAGTATCCTTAGCCTACCTTACCATGTAAATTTTAAATACCTTCCGACCTTACTTAAAACAAAAGGCATCAACGTAGTTTTTAAGTATACGTTTAAATCTCCCCCAATAAAGAATAGCCCGATAACGCTGTTGGTTGTGTGTATTCGATCGGATGTACACAATGTAACTTAGTTCATATAGGTCAAATGAGAAAAACCTTAGATATCAGGGTAAAAATAGTGTAAATATGCGTGTACAACAGCAAATAACTCTAATGCATTGTTTAACCAAATGTACAGATGTAATCATAGTATAAAGTGGAAGAGTTTTAAAGTTCTCTTTAAAAAAAAGGTATAATTGAAAGGAGAATTCTAGAATATGCTTTCATCCATTGTAAAAATAATTTCAATAACAGTGTGGGAATGTATAAAATTGAGAGTATCTTGTTAAAATGTCTTTTGCCTTTATCAGTGTTTAACCTTGTGCTAATCTCTTTTCACCTTTTGTTTTAATGCACATTCCCTGGCGAGGTGTACTGTTGAATACACGAAAGGCTTTGGAATAATTTTTTTCTTTTGCTTTGTGGATTAGTATCATTCATTCATTTCGCATGTTCAAGTGTGAAATTCACACCATATATATATATATGGGATGAATTTCACAATTAAACACGTGAAATGAATGAATGATGGAAACCCACAAGGAAAAAGAAAAATGATTCCAAGGCCTTTTTGTATTCAGATGTACACCTCCAGGGAATCTCTTTTCACCTTTTGTTTTAATGTACATAGGCATATATTTGCCTTTTCCATTCATTCCCTGACGAGGTGTACGTGGAATCCGAACCCTGGGTCGCTACATCATCCGAATACAGAGGTCAATCACCCATCCAACTTTTAAACAGACCTTACGTCGCTTAGCTTCGCAGATCTAATGGGAAGCGGTGATACAACGTAGCAGTCCAGTGCTAAATTAAAGAAAAAAGAGAAGGTACATAATTTTGGGAAAAAGTGCGGAAGTAAAACTAAAAGAATCTATATACCCGAGCTTAACTGTGTTCCATACATGGGTATGAAATGTGAGTATTGCAAGTATAGCAAGTAAATAAAGTACTGCATACTTTAGACTCTGCATACCTTAGCCTTGAGGGAATTCAAGCCTTTGTTATGAGTCTGGACTCCTTCACTCAACATTTCTGAGGCAATAATTCTTTTAGGATTCCATTTTCTGTTTTCGTAAAGTGGAAGAATAAACGTTAAGAAGAAATTCCTCTTTAGAGTTTGTTTGTGATTCGTCGAAAGCCTCCTAGCTGCAACCACACGAGGTTCACAACCTCCGAAAAGAAAGATGTGACTGTCTTTAAATCTCAATACCATAATTGTCTTTCGTTGGTATAATCTCAGTGGAATATAATAATACTCCCATAACGGTCTTGATTCATATATCCAAGTACGTTGGGATTAACAGCCAAGCATTTTACCACTGGAGGATTATAATTCACTATACTTTTTATATAATTTCATGCTCACTGCGGAACTGCGGTTAAATCCATGATGCGAGTTTTTGAATTTGTTTTGGATTAATGTGCTGTCATTTAATGGTAATCTACTCTCGTGCCTAAATCATTACTTTTTTCGAGTTTCATTACGACAGCGTTTCTCAAACGTTTTTTATTCAACGCCCCCTTCAAACAAACTGAAGTCAGTCCTTCAAGACCCTGTTATTTCAACTGCAAATGCCATTCATGGATGGGGTGTAATTTAGTAGTACCACAATCAGTGTGAGGTAACATTAAAAATAAATGTTTCATTTTTTAATCCACTATAAATTTACTGAAAATATCCACATTTTTACTTTTTCATTTTTCCTTTGCTAATCTACTCGCGCCCCCTCTTCAGTAAGTCTTGTACCCTCAGGAGGGGCAGGCCCCATAATTTGTGAAAAGCTGCATTGTTGAACCAGTGATCATGAATATTTTATTCTGCCGACGAATTCCTTCTTTTAACTGAATTGTAACATAAGCACTGTGTGCATCCTGTTAAGAATACTTGAGAGATATGTTATACTAATGCTGTAAATAAAAAATTTAATGTATTTCCTGCACTTAGTATTTAGTTCATGCAGTATTGTTGAAGCAAATTTTACCTAAACAAAAAAGTTTTCTTTATCTCAGACTAAAAGAACATAATTTTTAATGAAAATTTATTAATTTCACACACACACACACACACACACACAATTTGAAAGTAAAAATAAATTTATGTATGCAGTATGTGTTTAACTTAGATAACTACTTTTAGATAATATATTCATAAAGAAATAGCAAAGAAATAGACAGTAAAATAGTAACATAGTAAAATAGAAACCATTAAAAAGGAATAAGCCAAGAATATAATACATTTTACATTCACTTATTTCAAAAGTAAGTATTTCAATTTTTAGGTGTCGTTCTCAAGATAAAAAAGTAGGAAGAAAGGCCGCTACTCTCTGTCCTTGAAGTTGTAGTAATAAAATGGGCTTTCACAAGTTACTCTTGCGAAGGTTTTACGACGGATAAATAGAAAGAGTTTTCCCGCTGCGAAATTGTAATTGAGAAAAAGCAAATTGAAAGAATTTCTCTTTCACATTTATGGCTACGGAATTACCTCATCGGATAAGGGCCAGATAAGGACCAAAAACGTTCCGCCCCGACGGGTCCATGAAAATGTATTTTTCTTTGTGTTTTCCAAACGTCGGATCATAATAAAAGCAGTGACCGGTGCCTCCAATATCCAGATAAGATAACACGAATAATGACCCTTGTAGAAAACATCACAACAGGCAAACTATATATATATATATATATATATAACGTAAAGAACGACGCTTGTATAGGAGATATTCCGCGCAAGACGAGAAAGAAAGAACGGAACAAATGAAAAAATGAGGTAACCACCTGGGAATCGAACCCGGGATCTTCCGATTGCCGGTCAGACGCGATACCATTACACCATGGACCTCACTCTTCCAAACGCCGTAATACTTCTACATACTCGCAGAAACCAATGCCCCAAGGGGGCACCTCCCGCATGCCGTAACATTATATACATTCAACTGCAAAGAACACGCAGTATAAATAACGTAAAGAACGACGCTTGTATAGGAGATATTCCGCGCAAGACGAGAAAGAAAGAACGGAACAAATGAAAAAATGAGGTAACCACCTGGGAATCGAACCCGGGATCTTCCGATTGCCGGTCAGACGCGATACCATTACACCATGGACCTCACTCTTCCAAACGCCGTAATACTTCTACATACTCGCAGAAACCACGCAGTATTACGGCGTTTGGAAGAGTGAGGTCCATGGTGTAATGGTATCGCGTCTGACCGGCAATCGGAAGATCCCGGGTTCGATTCCCAGGTGGTTACCTCATTTTTTCATTTGTTCCGTTCTTTCTTTCTCGTCTTGCGCGGAATATCTCCTATACAAGCGTCGTTCTTTACGTTATTTATACTGCGTGTTCTTTGCAGTTGAATGTATATAATGTTACGGCATGCGGGAGGTGCCCCTTGGGGCATTGGTTTCTGCGAGTATGTAGAAGTATTACGGCGTTTGGAAGAGTGAGGTCCATGGTGTAATGGTATCGCGTCTGACCGGCAATCGGAAGATCCCGGGTTCGATTCCCAGGTGGTTACCTCATTTTTTCATTTGTTCCGTTCTTTCTTTCTCGTCTTGCGCGGAATATCTCCTATACAAGCGTCGTTCTTTACGTTATTTATACTGCGTGTTCTTTGCAGTTGAATGTATATAATGTTACGGCATGCGGGAGGTGCCCCCTTGGGGCATTGGTTTCTGCGAGTATGTAGAAGTATTACGGCGTTTGGAAGAGTGAGGTCCATGGTGTAATGGTATCGCGTCTGACCGGCAATCGGAAGATCCCGGGTTCGATTCCCAGGTGGTTACCTCATTTTTTCATTTGTTCCGTTCTTTCTTTCTCGTCTTGCGCGGAATATCTCCTATACAAGCGTCGTTCTTTACGTTATTTATACTGCGTGTTCTTTGCAGTTGAATGTATATAATGTTACGGCATGCGGGAGGTGCCCCCTTGGGGCATTGGTTTCTGCGAGTATGTAGAAGTATTACGGCGTTTGGAAGAGTGAGGTCCATGGTGTAATGGTATCGCGTCTGACCGGCAATCGGAAGATCCCGGGTTCGATTCCCAGGTGGTTACCTCATTTTTTCATTTGTTCCGTTCTTTCTTTCTCGTCTTGCGCGGAATATCTCCTATACAAGCGTCGTTCTTTACGTTATTTATACTGCGTGTTCTTTGCAGTTGAATGTATATATATATATATATATATATATATATATATATATATATACCGTGTTGCCCAGAAAAAAGTAAGCTATTGCTTTTAAGATTTCATTTTAGTTTTGTAGAAAGAAATACAAAATAAATAATACATGTTAATTAGTACGCCTGTTTATTGTCTATATTATGACATCAAATACTCAAAATATCCACCACCTTGTTGGACACAAAGCTCCAAACGATGGCGCCAGTTATCAGTTGCCCTGTTTATGAAATTTTGTGGAGCGAATTCCATTCTTCCATAATCTTTTCTTTTAATTGATCAATGTTAGCGAAATTAGTATTCCTATACAGTGACGGTACACTCTTCTTCAGTTCATCTCGTAATGCATAATCAAGAAGAGACAAACCTGGGCTGTTGCCAGGACAATCTTTAGGTTTTATGTAGTCAGAAACTTCTTTGTTTAAATATTCAATTGTAAGGTGAGCAGTATGACTTGTTGCACCATCTTGCTGAAATGTATATCGATTTGCCGAAATTTCGCGAATATTTGGTAGATGTTTCTCTAATATACTGCTACAATAATAAACAGCATTATCAATTTTACGAATATTTTTTTCTATACCAGAACAAGTCCATGGTTTATTTGCAAACACTGATATAATTTTTCTGGCACCATAGTGTTTCTCAATACGTAATTGTTTTATCAGTATGAGATCTTCTTGACTATATGAA